>MCJB01050747.1:28991-61372 GCA_002018475.1 Nicotiana obtusifolia | reverse complement strand
CCCAAAAAAAAAAATTTTGCTCCCTCCATCCCGATACTCTTTCCATTTTAGTCAGTCCCAAAAAGAATGTCACCTTTCTGTATTTAGAAACAATCTATCTTTAGAACTCATATTTTACCCTTAATGAGATGATTTATATCACACAAATGTCTATGGTTTGTTTTAAATCAAAAGTTTCAAAAATCTTTCTTTCTTTCTTTCTTAAACTCCGTGCCCAGTCAAACACCACCAATTGAGATGGAGGGAGTAGATGTTTTTTTCTCAGTCGATTAGTTAGTGCTTGAGGATTTCCAAACATGAGTATAATATTGAATGGTCTGTGCAGAGAAACTGAATGATGACTCACCAAGATCTTCACCAGCTAGAGCTAAGAGAATACATTCATCACCGATGTCTTCACCAACACGAACACCAAAGGCATCTTCAAGATCATCACCAGCGATCGCCTCAAAGGGATATGGATATCAATCTCCAAGTTCATCGCCACTGAATCCATGTTCTCGATGTGCTAGAGTAAATCGAGAGTGCCAACCTTCAGGTATGAGCCCACATATACAACGGAAAGCTCATCCGTCTCATTCAGAGATCGCGTAGCTCTTCATCTGTCACTTGATGCATATACGGCAGTATTTGCACTGATAGATTCATACAATGTACTCACTCAAGGCTAAGATTTCTTTAGTCCCAGGTTAGAGCTACAAAACCTCCCCGGATTTTCATGGGGGCCTTTGTAACAAGAGAAATATGCACTATTACTACATATATATATGCAGTTTTCCACCTTATTAGTTAACGATTTCGTATTTAAATATATTGAAACAAAATATGAATGAAGTGTGATTCTTATACGCGCCTATTGAACTCTCTGATTCTACGACGACAAATGTCATATTATCTACTTTCATTCCCTGATCACAAGAGGATGCTGCTTTCAGAATTTCACTGTTCTTGTAATCAGGAGAGAAGCCAGGAAATTCAATAAGGGCGTACAAATTTGAATACTGTTTGCTAGTGGCTGTGCAAGGGTTTTCAAGATCTATTTCTTTTATCAATAACAAATAATATTTCACCCTTTATACAATATAATTTTTCGGCGAAGGGTGTTTAGTTAACCATCCTGACCACATATAGCTTCACCCCTGCTTGTAATATTCTTCACCAGTTAAAAGTTGCTAAATTTCTGGCTCACATGAAATTGGTCTAAAGGAAGTTTACACCAGCATATGGGATAAATGTCCATTTGGAGCTTCCTCTTGTTTGAGTTGGCATTGATTAATACAGATGGGGAATTTAGTACCAGGCGGCATCCCCTCTTAGTTTTAAGTAGGCAAAACCGTTCTGTTTTTGTTCTTTTCCATGAGTAATCCAGGAATTTTCCTATTACTTTTTCAACTGAGAGACTTCGATATAGACGGATCTCTTTATTTCTTCTTCATTGAGACAGGAGATGCCCAAGTAAAAAAAAGTTCATTCACAGACAATGTAGAACTTTTTCATATATCATTATATAAGGGGAAGGGAATCATGACAAGTACAAGTACTTCAAGACCTCATCATCAGTAAAATTGTTTCCTATAGACCAAGTTTTTACACTAGTCGCCAACCTAGGTTTGGAATAGAGGGGTCACTGGACCTTGTTAACTTGGCAAAAATTCTGGATATATGTGTATATACATTAAAAACGATTATATATTTTACTTGGAACCCTTAGATCAAAATTCAGATAAGGGCATGTGTCCCCGCCATCTTCAAATTCTGGGCCCAGCTCTGACCGTATATACCTGGGTGTACAAATGATCATTTCACGTGTAGAAACAAAAAAACAACCACTACATTAGGTCAACTGCAATTTCATTAAATATTCACTTTTTCTTTCTAACTCTCAGATATATTTTTCCTCTGAGATTGGTGTATAAAATGAGAGCTGAAGCTCTCCTTATGTAGAGGGGATGGCTGCCCTAATTAACCAATCGGAAGATTGGATCTCACTTTATAACTTGCACTATGTAATTTGCAGTGCAAATTGGTTGCCAACTCTAAAACCTGCTCTTGCCATCATTAGATTCCCTTTCTTTTTTTTCTTCTATTAATTGGGTGTGGACCCTATCAATCTCCCCCTCCAGACCCATTCACCGGAAGGAGGTGACAACGGACTTCTAGCTTGAGTGCATGCCGACAAGTTCGTTGCACAATTCGAACTTGTCTCTTGGTACTACCTTGGTCAGCATATCTGCGGGATTCTCACTTGTAGAAATCTTTAATACTTTTAGAGATTCATTCTCTACCATAGCTCGAATCTAGTAATATCTTACGTCGATGTGTTTGGTCCTTGCATGGTACATGGAGTTCTTGCTAAGGTCTATTGCACTTTGATTGTCACAATAGACGAGATACTCCTTCTAATACAATCCAAGCTCTTGAAGGAACCATTTCAACCATATCATCTCCTAGCCAGCTTCAGTAGCGACAATATACTTCGCTTTAGTTGTAGAGAGTACGACACACTTCTACAACCTTGACTGCTATGATATAGCTCCCCCCGAAAATGTAAACAAATATCCAATAGTGGATTTTCTGATAAGTGCAACTTGATTGCACTAGCAGCCTTTTCATCCAAGTCAAGCCCAATCTTCAGCTTTCATGGTATTAGGCTTTTTGACATCAGCATCTAGTACCTTGTGAATTCCTTGTTGAATGAGCAGATACCTCATCCTTCTTTGCCAAGTTGAAAAACTGTTATCTCCGTTGAATTTTGCTACCTCGTACTTTACTCCGGATACTAGTTGTTGGGAATAAACCTCCACAAAAATAATATTCACGGTAATAAAAGCGGAATAATAACGTAGCACCGTGATACGATAATTAACAAGAGTAAAAGAGTGACAATGACATCAAGATTTTTACGTGGAAAACCCTTTTGGATAAGAAAAAAACCACGGGCCCGAGATGAGCAACTGATATCACTAGCAGAAAATTTTACACTTTGTAGGTCCGAGTAAAATACGCCAAAGACCATTACAACAATCAAAAGAAATAACCCTCTTTTGATATTCCCACCTCACTACAATATCGCTCACTCTCTATTTTTCTCACAGACTATTTTCTTATACCCTGTCTGTGAAACCTCACTCTTTCTTTCTAACTCTCAGATATATTTTTCGTTTGAGATTGGTGTATAAAATGAGAGCTGAAGCTCTCCTTATATAGAAGGGATGGCTGCCCTAATTAACCTATGCAATTTGCAGCGCAAATTGGTTGCCAACTCTAAAACTTGCTCTTGCCATTGTTAGATTTTCTTTCTTTTCTTTTTTCTATTAATGGGAGTGGACCCCATCAGTCTCTCATAGGTCACGTGTTCGAGCCGTGGAATCAATCACTGATACTTGCATTAGGGTAGACCACCTACATTACACCCCTTTAGGGAGCGGTGCTTCTCCAGACCCTACATGAACGTGAGATGTTTCGTGCATCGGATTGTCATACGCTACCTTCCACGAACAGAACTTGTCTCTTGTCACCAAAGTTTACGCTGTTTGAAAAGTAATTACCTAGCGTTTTTATCCCTAATGAGATTTGAACCTTGATCAACCAAGATATTCACTCGCTTCATTAATCGCAAGGCTACACCTATGGGTACGTGGACGAGTCAATTTAAAGGAGTCATTGCTGCAACATGATCTGTTCATGGATTTTGGGCCTAAAAAAAAATAGCACGGATTTGAACCGGTAAAACAAAAATTTAGAAAGAAAAAAAGAACTGGTAAAACGAATGGATCAATTAAACAAGTGCATTGTAAAGAGTTAATGTGATAAGCCGCCTTATAAAAAAATATTGTTTTTACAAGTCACCTTAATTAATTTTATTCATAGCTCGTAGGGCTTCGGATCTAGTGGGCGAGAGCACAACACGTAATGTGTGGGTTAGGCTCCAGTTACATATTCGAATCTTATAACAGATAAAAATTTTGTATTTAAGTGGAGAATGATAAAAAGGCGTGCTCATTATCAACCAAGTTTTGAATCGTACATCGCCGGCTAGTGTGTGATTTTTAAAAATATAGAGGCATATTGTGCTAAAGTGCGAAGTGCTAGCGTGATGAGTAAAGAATTTTTAAATACAGACTACAAGTAACCGTTAATGTTAAGCGTATATTAATAATTTAAAAATGCATGGCCTTTTCTCCGAGCCTTTTCTCCTGTAAGGGCCGATCAAGGTAGCAACTCAGGGATACATAATCAATTTTCCAGGGTGTATGTAGTGTTATAGTACTGGGTTCATCTGAATTCAATATTTTCGATATAAAGTATAAATTTAATATAAAAATTTTACTAAAATTACAACATATAATGTGTCAGAACCCATAACTTAAAAAATATAATAGGTGCAATACTAAAACCGTAAAGCCTGAACCCATTAAAATCTTGGATCTGCCTCTATGAGTATGGTCTCGGTCATTCTTCAACATAAAAGTCAGTTTCCGTTCTTTCTGTTCCCGCAACTGACGTAGGCTCGGTTGAAGTTGGATTTAGAAAGGATCAACAACAGTGCATATATGATATTTTAAGGAAAAAAAATATTGAACTAGACTATTAATCCTTATGTAAATATCGTGGATAAGCTCTCCGTGTCGGGGTTGGTGTTCGGATTTCCACAGCGATTCTAAGAGCGTCCTTAAACTTAAAAGTTCTTTGCTAGTGTGCAGGATGAAGAACAAGGCCAGGCTCAAGCGATAAAATAAAGAAAGCAGAATTTGTATAGCCAGCCCTGTTTTCTTTCACTTATTCCATAACTAACTTCCTAAGTCTAATTTAATAACATAAAAAATTTAATAATTAATCTATCATAATCAATTAAAATACATAAATAATATGGGAATTCTGTGTTAGGATCGATTCACTCAAACACTCTGAACTGATGAAGAAGATGAAGAAATCTTGAAGAGAGAAAAATTGAGAGACTTATTTCGTGGTAATACCCTTTAAGGTAAACTTCCACGGTGGCGGGCTATATATATTAATAATTTAGGGTATTTACAATTACAGAGAATAAAAGGAGAATAAACAGTACAGCCTAAAAAATGGGTCGGGGCGCTGCCCCGAACCCCACCCCCTGACAATCTCAGCGCGGAGGTTGATCCGCATAAACATTATCAGGCTCCACACCTAACATTCTGACTCCTTAGCAATAAAAAAATACATTTCTGACTTAAACTAATTGATAATTCGATAAAAGAAAACTGAAAAGGGAATAAAAAACAAATACATTGCTGGTGGATATATGATTCTCCAACAAAACTTTGATTAAAAAGTAAAATAAAAGCAACACTACAATTTAACGTAATTTTCTAGATGATTGATAAATCAAGGGAGACTTTCATTTTTTTTTTTTACTTAATATTTACACTTCTAGAATCATATTTTATTGCTTTTATATTTACAAAAAAATATGTGAAATTAAAATCACACCGTATGTCAAAATAAAATAAATGTTTGTGTTTTGTGATCCCCATTTTGTTCTTCCTCCTCTTTAACCTTTTAAAGCTTTTTTTTTTTTCTTGATTCAGATGAAACATCCTCATCTTTTTGCTCCTAAATTTAGGTAATATTTTGAAGCGAAAAAACAAAACAAAGGATAAAAAACCAGAAAATGGAAGCTTCCCAATGAAAAAAGTGAATTTTGCATGGTAATATATTTCTCTTTGTTGAAGTATTCATGCTAATTATATCTGCTTTTATGTTTGATATCTCTTTTAATTTCATATATTCAACATTTTCATCACCTTTCTTGAATCTTTGCCTTCAATATCTATATATATATATATATATATATGTATTTCAATACCGATTCGATCCGAGCTCTTGGAATTGGAATAAATTCGGCAGCGGATCGCGAAATCTTGGTGATCTTCTCTATCTAATGAATGGGGAGTCCGCTTTAAAATCGTCCGCCCTGCACCCACCCCCGAGTATATGCTTCAACAGGAATCACACAAGGGTAGATTAGAAACCTCTGGTAAAATGCCCGCCCGTAACCCAGCAGATAAAGTACATTACATAGTACAGGGATTGGCGACTTACCCATTCAGTGACTTTGGCACTGGACGTTCCCAAAATGGGGACTATCGGGTAAATTCAATATAATAGACCCCTGTTGGCATTCCAGCCTTCCTTCTCCTTTCAGGGCCTATATATATATATATATATATATATATATATATATATATATAAAGTGAATTTCCGTTCTTCCTGTTCCCGTGGCAGACGTATGCTCGGTTGAAGCTAGATTTAGAAAGGATCAGCAGCGGTGCATATATGATATTTTAAGGACAAGAAATATTGGACTAGACTATTCCTTACGTAGATGTAGTGTATCTGTTTTTTAATTTCTTTTTTGCATGTTGTCTCCATGTTTATCATATACATGAAACTAAATCAACAGATTTCGGAGAAAAAAAGTGAACCTCAAATGAAAAGGCATTTGTATCTAATTAAAAGCATCCGATTTAGGTGAAGTTTCTCAAACATCATATGCTATAAATTTTTGGATGAATCTTGACAAATGTTTGGGCCTGTTCCAGATGTTTATTTTTCTGTTCTCCTTGTGTTTTTTAAAGAGATTTAACATGTCATAATTCAACATGCACAACCGGGGGACAGCGGCGGAAGTAGGATTTTCACCAAGGAATTCAAAAATAAAGAAAATAAACACACAAAGGAGCCATGCGGATTCCTTTCTACTATATGCAAAAAAAAAAAAGTCAGCTCAGTACGCTAAGTTCTTGCTATGCGGCGGGGTCCGGGGAAGGGCCTGTATTTCTGAGAAAGGCTGTTTTCATAGCTTGAAACCATGACCTCCTGATCACATGACAGCAACTTTACCAGTTACGCCATGGTTCCATTTCACTTCTAATATACGTATATGAAAAAAATTGACCTTATAGATATAATGTAATTTTCGGGCGAATCCGTCCATCTAGCTCCGTCCTTGCCAGGGAGAGCGACATGTTCCAAAAAGGGTTTAATTGAAGCCTCTTCGTCTCAAAATTATAGCAAATAAGGATATATAAATTGTTGAATCGCTTTATTATAAGGGAATCTTGTAGTGCATGTAGTAAATGTGGCTTAGAAGTTACTCTAGGTCACAGGTTAAAATCCAAGCTGTAATATTCTTGCATTGTTTTAATGTCCTTGTTAGAACATTATTCAAATTCTAACTAGTTATTTACCATTTCCTAATGTTTAATGCAGTTGAGGAAACAGTTTTGATGCCAGCAGCCAATTTCGAGCATTGATTTCCATTGAAAGTTTGGGAACAGACATGACGAAGCGTAGTTGGAAGGAAGCAATGAAGGCATTTGGGAGTCATATTGATCTTGAAAAAGAAGAACAATTGAAATGGATAAATATAGGTAATTATTCAATTCCAGAACAACCTCGACCCTCTGAATGTTATTGGAGGTTGTGGGATAACACGTTAGAGGCAAAAAGAAGGCAATTTAAAGCACATCTTCGAGCACAAATTTACCCTGAACGTGGATTTATGTGGTATACAGAATGGCAACTAGTTCGCAGTAAGTTGCTGTCATCCTGTCAAGAAAATGCATAATGGTGGCAAAACTTAATGTAACTAGGTGTATAATTAATGGCGGATCTAGAATAGGTTCTATGAGTTCAATTGAACGCATTGCTTTCAGCTCGACCTATATAAACATGTGCAAAAAAGAATATAAAGTGTAATACATATAATAAGATTACATAAGATTACACTTATTCTGAACCAACTAATTCTATATCCTGGATTCGCCTCTGTATATAACAGTGGCAAACTTAACAACTTGTTTGGCTTGATGTTTTCCTTCATTTCGTAATGTGTCGTGTTGTCGAAACAATGTACAGTTAGACTGTATTGTTTGTTGTCGTTTAACACAACTTTTTTCTTGTTTGGTATTGGCTGTATTGTACTGTACAATAATTATTAAGTTCTGTGACATCCAAGTTTTTTTATAAGAGCTTATGTGACTTTAACTAGGTGTATAATTACAGGCGGATCTAGAATGACTTCAATGAGTTCAATTGAACACATCGCTTTCAGCTCGAACTATATAAACATGTCCAAGAAAACGAATATAAAGTGTAGACATATAATAAGATTACACTCATTTCGAACGCACTGACTCTAAATCCTGAATTTGCCTTGTGTATAACGGTGTCAAACTTAAAATCCTGTTTGGTTTTGTTGTTTTTCGTCGTTTCTAATGTATTGTTTTAACTGGTTATTAAAAGCCTGTTTGCTGGTTTTGCTGCTAACTATTTTGCTTTCTGTTGCTTTGGTTCATGAAATAAGAGAATCCTAACTTGAAGAGTTTTGTTCTTATTGCAGAGATTGAGAACAAAGTAAAGAGAATAGCAAAACTAATTAAGAGACTAAACCAAGGGAGTGGAGAAGGGAATTTGAAGAGAAGATCAGAACTACTTCAACTTGTTGATGACTTCCACAAACAGTACCAATCCCTCTATTCTATGTATGATAATCTCAAAGGGGAAGTAAGGAAAAAACTTAATGAAGAACATGAGGGCGATTCGTCTTCTCAATCTTCTTCGTGTTCGAATTCAGAATTATATTATACCCCTGAGGAAATGGCTACCAAAAGTAACTCATCTTGTTCCAATTGTGAGACTTTAGATGTAGAAGATGCTATTTTGAAGGACAAAATAACCTCAAAAAGTGAAGTTAAGGTTGAAACTACGGATTTTGATGTGGAAAAATTTGAGACACTGATGTCTTTTGGCCGAGTATCTGAGCCAGAGGAATTCTTCAAAGATCTTAGGATTCAAGGTGAAGAGAAGTTGATAAATGAATCTACATTGTTAAAGGAGAAAGTGAAAGAAAAAGAAGACGAGATCTTGTCTCTCACCGATAAATTTGAACTTCGTGAGAAGGAGAGATTGTCTCAAATGAAAGAGTTAGAAGATCAAGTTGCTACAATGAAGCTTGAATTAGAAAACTTATGTGTTCAAAAGGGAGAACTCGAGGAGCAAATCGAATGCAAGTCAAATGAAGTTAAACGAATGGAAGAAAGTAATTCAGGATTGCAAGCTCGCGTCTTAGAACTACAAGCAACATTCAAAAAGAAAGATGATCAATTTTCTCAACTTCTTAAAACATTCAAGGAGAATCAGCAGAAGTCAAAGTCAAGAATCGACGATCTGATAGCAAAATCAACGGGTCTGCAGAAAGAAGTGGACTGTTTACACGCTGAAAGGAATGAATTGGAACAAAAATTGTTACATGAAACCAAGAAAGGATCAGATCAAGTCAAGGACTTAACAGAAAGAACACATTTTCTTGATTTAACAGAAAGGACTGATTATCTGCAGCAGGAGTTGGAAGCCTTAAGAAATCAGAAATATGAACTAGAGTTGTCAGTAAAAGAAAAAACTCAAGAAGTATCAGAATGTCAACTTCAGATAGAGAACATGAAAGTGAAATTAACAAGCACGACGTTGTTGGAGGAAGGGATAACAAAAGAGAAGGAAGGGTTAAACTCAGAGGTGAAATCACTCGCGAAAGAAAAAAGTGACTTGAAAGAGAAGATAATGGATATGAATCAAGAAGCTTATCATTTAGAAGTACAAAAAGAAAAGCTGAATGATAAGATTATGGAGTTGGAAACAAAACTTTTAGGAAAAGAAGCAGAGGTGGGAATTCTTCAAAAGAAACTTGAGGCTTATATGAATGATATGTCCACTCAGAATTCAACGTTGACTGCACGAATTTCTACTGCGGAAACTGAAAATTCAAGATTGAAATCTCAGCTTGAGAAAGAGAAACATGAATTTTCACAAAGCCTTAAGCAGATGGAAAAGAAAAACACTGAATTGACTATCAAGATGGTGGAGCAGGAGAAAAATATAAGAGGAATGGAAATTATCGTAAACAAGTCAAAGGAGGAACACAAGCAAATGCAAATCAGGTTAGAAGATTCCAAATTAAATTTTCACAATGCTGAAAGAAAACTAGAAGAAATGACTGAGGAACTACGCAAGACGTTTGAAGACAGTTTACGAATCTTGAGTAGAAGAATCCGTGTAGCAGAACAATTGCATATAGAGAACAAGGAGTGGTACCAAAAAACCAGGAACTCATACGAGAAAGAAAATAAAGATCTAAAGGAAAAAAATGCAAGGCATGAAATGGGGCTAAGGGGAATTAAGGATATATCATTGACAGCAAGTGATATGTTAGGTTCACTAGATGCCGTGGCACTAAAATTTGAGGAATGCACAGCTCATTTCTTGAATCGAATATCCAAGGTTTCGTGTGAGTTGAAGTTCGTAAAAGATTGGGTGATGAGGAAAAACAAAGCAATGGCACATGTTAAAGATGATTTTGATTGTTTACTTACACAATGTGATGATAAGGAAGCTGAGATATTGAGATATAGAGAGAAAGTTTGGAAGTTAGAGAACAAAGTTAGAGAACTAGAGAAAATGATCAAGGACCAAGAGGAATCAATGTTGGTTTTAAAGGAGGAAAAGCGAGAGGCGATTAGACAATTATGTGTATGGATTGATTATCATCGTAGTCGCTCTGATTATTATAAAAGGATTCTGTTAACTGAATTTGGCCGAAGGAGCGCTCCTTAGGAATGATTTCCTTCAACCATCAGTAACTAAATTCTTTAGCCATAGTTATACGATGATATGTAATAGCTTGTGTCTTTTTTTTTTATGCATCTGGTATTCTAAATCCACCGGCTTCAGATTCACGCCGCGTGAGGCCTACTAAAGGGGGAAAACGCTTCTTACCAGGAGTTTCTCCGACTAGCTTTTATCCTTTTGACTATATATGCAATTGATGAGATGTAATAGTTTTTACCTTTTTGTTTCCTTTATCAAGATTCGTGTTGCATAGCGCCCACTACAGGCCGAGAAAGTGCTTCTTACCAGGATTTTCTCCATTCCGACTAAACTTGACAAGGTTGGCAAAATCTTGTCCCGACGATTGTGTTCACCAATTTTTTTGGTTCATCAATAGGTTTGTTCTTGTTAGAAAAGTTGTATACTGAATAAAGAGTATTAGGGCACCTGGAAAACATTAGTGACATGCACAAATAATTTTGGTGATAAGCCTTTTACACAGTGGCAAAAGCCAGACTTAGCATTGTGCATCTGTATTTGGGATGTAACAGTTTACTCGTGTAAATCTGGATTTGGTATTAAACCAAATCTCTTGTTGCTGAAAAGAGATTATGTTATAGAATTCTACTTGCTAACATCCTTTTGGTATTAAATTTTCTGAACAATATTAAGCTCTTCAATTTTCTAACCATGTTTGACCTTGCTATTGTTCTTGTTTTGTTTTTCCCGAGGAACCTTTTTTTTTATAAACTCCAAACTTTCAGTCATGAGTACACGTGTTAGGGAGCTACGGAGTAACAGTTTGCATCCTAGTCGAACCAAAATCGCTTTCAAAGCAGTGACTTGCCACGAATACAGTATTTATTTTGATAAGTTGTCAATATTGTAGTAATTTTTTCCAACAGTATTTGCAGCAAAATTCGAACTCGTGACAGAGGGAGTAATTATTTAACACTATTTGATGCTTCATAAGACAATCCAACACCACCATGTCTAAATTGCAGATATCGTAGGCTCAGTTATAATTTTCAAAAGCATTATGTTTCCCAAGTGAAAGCTATCCTCAGAAAAATTCAAGATACATTTGAAATGAAAAGGAACTCTATCCAAAGTTCCTTACCCTTATGCACAAATTATTGAATGCTGTGCGGAGCATGAATAAGGTGGATTTTTCTGTAGGTCCTCGCCATCAGAATCAATTCTGAACGAACAGTATCTCTATCTGACTTTGTGAAAAAGTAAACTTAAATAACATTTAAAATCTGATCAATTGTCATGTACCACAACACTGATCTCATCTTTATCAAGAACACGGGAAACAGTCAACTGTCACGAAAAAAATTAAAAGTATAAATTTTTTTTTCCTATATAAATAAAATAAATACTAGCATAACTATAATGTGGTAGAAATTCCCGATCCTTATTAGTGAAGTCAGCAATCTCAAATTCCCAAATAGCATACAAGTACTTCCAAAGGTGAACACCCCCTTGTCCTTTATAGTATAGTCGTAAAGGGCTTGCCGTGAAGTGGGGAATAGCCCTCGTCTCATGTAAGACAACTAAATGCACCTCGAGGTGCTGCCGAGGAACTGAGGGACCTTCTCGAGCACAGAACGGTGACGAAGGTTACCGACTTTCGGTGGATGCGGAGCCAACGAGTTCAGTCGAAGAGCGACCCACAGCGAGGCAGGCCCGTCTATCCCGATCGGGATGCTAGGCTTGCAAAGCATAGGCGTCACAAGCGGTACACTGAACACCAACCCAATCTCAAACCAGGTCGGGTCGGTCCTTCATTCATCTGACCGGGGATATGGATCACGAGGCCACCTTCACAATCTTCTCCCTTCTATCCCTATGTTGGAATAAGGTAAGGCGGTTCGTTTGAGTTGCTCAACCGCCCCTTAGCCCGGTGCGCTCATGACGTGCTACGGAACCTCCACCGTGCCTGGGAGGGGGACCAAGCAGGGCTAATAATTTCATTTTCAAGATTTAAAAACTAAACCAGAGAAGGACATGTTAACAACATAAACCTGGGAAGCATCTAACAAAAATTTGCTCAAACGCCTTAAAATCAGCTGGACGGTTTTATTAGCTTAGTCATGTCTTTTTTATTTATTTATTTATTTGTTTTCTTTCTATGGTCAATATAGCGTCTTTTTTATTTACTTTTTTTTTCTTTCTATGGTCAATATAGCACAAATTTATCTTAATACAAATACAAACTTATTCACTTGAGGCCTGACTTCTAAGAATTTCCAGCAAGGTTAGCTCAAGGTAAAGGCTAGTAAAGCCTTTACTTTAGTTCCCAAAATTTGGAGACCCCGAAAGTTTTTAATAATGACTTTTCTCGCAGGCAATGAGGAATCTGATGGCTTCCATTCGAGCAACCAGAGCAAAAGTTTCATCATAGTCAATCCCGAACTCTAGATTGTAGCCTTGAACTACTAACCTTGCCTTGTTCCTTGTTGTGTCTTCAAACTCATCAAGTTTGTTTCTGAATACCCACCTAGTTCATATAACAGTTCCTCTCAAATTGATGGAGTTCACCGTGCATAGCAGTAATCTAGTCGGCATCTTTCAATACTTCCTTGATATTTCTGGGTTCAATTTGAAAGAGGAAGGCTGAGAAGGCAAGTGAATTTCTTGACTTTGTTGTAGTTTGAATCCCTTAGTCAAGAGGAGTGATCACATTTTGAAGAGGGTGTGAACTTTTGTGCTTCGAGTTAGACACCTGAATTCCATTGTGAGAGGATCCAGGTTCTTCTAAATGTGATCCATTATTGACATGAGTCCCGCTTCTCAGCTCAGCATATGGGGTTCCTTGCACAGCATCAACAACTCTGTTCTCAGCTTCAGATGTTGTGATTGAAGGACCAGGTTCCTCTACATCATTTGGAGATACAGCTGCACCATCTTCATTTGATTGCTTGACGTGACTCATCATGTCAGTCTTTCTATTTACCATATCAATGACTTCACCGAGAACCGTTGATTGCTCTCTGTTTTGATCAATCTTATCATGTGAATCTTTCCCACATAGATTGTGTGATTCATTAAAGATCATATTTATGCTTTCCTCAACACATTGAGTTCATTTGCTGTAGACTTTGTAGGCTTTGCTTTGTGATGAATAGCCAAAAACGATTCCTTCATCACTTTTGGCATCAAATTTTCCAAGTGCTTCCTTACCATTGTTGAGGACAAAACATTTGCAATCAAATGTCCTTAAATGTGTTAGCTTGGGTTTCCTCTCGTTTAGGAGAGACCTGATCATGCACCTGTTCACCAAATAGCATGTAGTGTTAACTGCTTTTGCCCATACACTTTTTGCAACGCCACTGTCAATCAGCATTGTCATTGCCATGTCTTCAAGAGTCTTATTTTTTCTCTCCACAACACCATTTTGTTGAGGTGTTCTTGGAGGTAAAAAATTATGATTATGCCATTTTCAGCACAGAATTCGATGAATTTTGCATTATCGAACTGTGTGCCGTGATCGGATCTTATACACACAACATTATGGCTCATTTTCACTTGGATCTTTTTTGCAAAAGCAGCAAACACTGAAAAAGTTTCATCCTTGGTTTTGAGGAATAAGGTCCAGGTGAATCTAGAATAGTCATCCACTATAACAAAAATATACTTTTTTCCCCTCTACTTGGCACCCTGATAGGTCCACACAGATCCATATGGAAGGATGACCGGACTTGCTTTTCTTTTACACATGCATCATACACCTTGTGATCTTTGAAGCTTGACTTAGGTAGACCACGAACCAGGTCCTTCTTGACCAATTTATTCATAAACGTAAAACTTGCATGACCCAATCTTTTGTGTCATAGTTCAGCATCATCATCAACAGCACCCAGACATGTGAAATCCCCATTTTGCAAGGACTCAAAAGTAGCAACATAAATGTTTTTATATCTTTTTGCCATCAAGACCACTTCATAGTCACAAGATTTGTGACTGTGCAGATTTTTGACACAAATTTTACTTTATTTCTTTTGTCGCAGATTTGGGATACGTTGAGTAGGCCATATTTTAAGCCATTCACATAATACACATTTTGAATTGAGCGGGTGAGTTTCTTCCCAATTCTTCCTACGCCCAGAATGTATCCCTTTTTGACATTGGCAAAAGACACACTCCCTCCTTGCAGGGCTATGAGTGAAAGAAAATCATCGATGCTTCCAGTCATTTGCTTGGAACAATCACTATCCATGTACCATTTTTGGTTGCTTCCTTTCGCTGCTTCCTGCACAAGAGAATCAAGGATTAGACTTAGGAACCCAAATAAGTTTGGGTCCATTGTAGTGAGGAAAAGGGTGAATTAAACTTCTTTTTGTCCAGGAAGGCAATACACATTTTATAACAGAGGGACTAGGTTCCTTAGCAGTAGTTATCTTTTCAACAAACACCTTGTTTTTCTGTTGGGACTGAATTTTAGCCTTACAGTTTTCTTTAAACTATCCAGTGTTGACACAATGAGTGCAAAGCCAGTTGTCAGGGAGAGTAACATACTTGCTATGTGGATTGTAGGGAATCTTTTCCTTTTGGAATCCGACTCCCTTCTTGTTCCCACCCTTGCTTGCGTACATGGCAGTAATTGTATCAGAGAACCAGGTCCACTTTAGAGATTCTTTTAGGTCATTTTTGAATCTGCCTAGATCTTCTTGAAGTTGTCTGTTTCTTTCAAGTTCAACACACATACTAGATTTCATAGATTTGAGTTTATTTTCAAGCTTATTGTGTGCCTCACTTGCAACTTTCTTTCCCTTATGGATAATCCCATAACTGTTTTCTCTTTTTAATTCCTCTATTGTTTCTTTTAGGTCCATGACTACTATCAACAAGTCATCTCTCTCATTTTCTACATCTTCAACTTTTTTAATCAGAACATTCTTTTCTTTTATTAGATCCTCATTGGTTTTTTAAGTCAGCCACTACGATTATCAGATCATCTCTCTTATTTTCTACCTCTCCTAGTTCCATAGATAAAGAATTTTTATCATTTATAAGATTGTAATAAGCATCAATTAAAGCAGTTGCCAAATATATAAGCTTTTTCTAAGAATAAGACTTAAGATTTCTTTAAACGTCTAGAAAATTTACCTCATCCTCATCATTATCTTCATCATCGTCATATTTTGTCATCAGGGAAAGATAGAGTCACATTCAGCTGTTTCACTTTCAACTGCCATCATGAGTTATCACTTTGTACATCATCTTCTCCAGATTCGCTGAAAGAATCTCCCAATGCAGCAAGAGCTTATTTCACAACATTGTCAGCGACTTCTTTTCGCTTGAATCTTTTGTCAGGAATCAGGTTCCTCTTGGCAGCTTTGTTTGTGTTGTGCTTATACTGGTCTTACTTGAGGAGAGGACAATCCTTGATAAAGTGTCCTGACTTTCCACATTTTGACATAAGTCATACCCTCTTGGCTTGCTGGAGCTGCCCCTTTTTGGAATACCTCCATTCCTGCGAACCATATTCTAAAATCGCTTTGTCAGGTAAGTCATATCAGCATCCTCACCACTTGAGTCATTGTTGTTTGTCTTGAGGACTAGGTTCTTCTCCTTTTTGGGCTCTTTTATTTCAAGATCCTTGTTCTTCTTCATTTCATAAGTTTCTAGATTACCAATGAGTTCATCAATGATCAGCTTTTGCAAATCCTTTGCCTCAGTGACAACATTTACTTTGCTTTCCCAGGAACCAGGTAATACACTAAGTATTTTCCTGACAAGTTTGTTCCTTGGAATGATCTCTCCCAGAGAATGGAGCTCATTGATGATAGAGGTAAATCGAGTGTGCATGTCCTGAATGGACCCATCATCCTTCATTCTGAAAAGTTCATACTCAGTGGTGAGCATAATCAATCTTCGACTGCTTGACTTGAGTTGTTCCTTTGTGTGTTGTTTAGAGAGTTCCCAAATCTCCTTGGCAGATTGACAAGTAGGAATTCTGTTATATTCGTCTATTCCAATACCACAGATGAGGATCTTTTTTGCTCGAAAGTTCTTCTGTATAGCTTTGCGGTCAGTATCGTTGTATTCCTTCCTTGTCTTGGGAACTGTCATTGCTGGTTCGCTAGTGGTTTTCATAGGGACGAAGAGTCCATTGCAGATTACATCCCAGAGCTCTGAATCTTCAGCCATGATAAAATCATGCATCCTTGTCTTCCACCATCCGTAGTATTGGCTATTGAATCTTGGTGGTCTGTAGTTAGATTGTCCTTTTTCAAAGTTTGGTGGAGCAACTCTGAGGATCCTTTTTAAGTGTTAGCCTGATAGAAAGAACCCGCTTTGATACCAATTAATAGAAACTTCGGGTCCACCAAACTGTATAGAGAACCGGGTTCTCTGTTAGTTCCCACAGAACACACACAAAGAGATAAGTAAATTACACACTAGAGTATTGCGTGAAAAACTCCAGCTCACGGGATTAAAAACCACGACCTACACTCGTAGGGTTTCAACTTCACTAACATAGCAACTTTCAGATTACAACCTATTGTAACCTAGGAATTAAACTCTTAATCCATCACTCACTTGTAATAACTCTATTATAAGCCTTTTTGTAATAACTCTATTACAAAGCTCACAACTCGACTAGCTCTAGTCAAGACACAAACATAAGGTTTATGGTTTAACAAAAGGTTTCCTACACAATATTTCTAGCTAAGCTAAGTAGGAATTACAATATTTTAACAAAGGTACAACATAACTAAGGACATGTAATAACTCAGTGCAGGAAACTGGTCCTTCGTTATGATGTTCTCTATTCTTGAAGTCATGAAAGTCACTTGCAGGTTGGCAACATACTTGAGAGAAAGCTCGATTAATTCTTGAATGTGCAAGTTTTGTTTTTCCTTTGCTTCATGTTAATATTACACAAGTTATGTCACTTGGATTATGCAAGCACATCTGATACAAGGGCATTCCCCATAAAGTGACTGCTGCACTGTTTGCATTGTCGCATGTATGCAGATGAACAGTTACATCGATTTTACAGCTGTGGGTTATTGATAGGTACAATCAGCGAGTGAACTGATATCCATCTGTTCCCTTTGTTGTTCTTTGACTCTGAATGTTGGAACATGTCCCAGTCTTGAGACCTGTTGTTCTTGAGCACTTTGAGGATGTGAAACAGGTTCCCCATCTGATTCTTATTATTAAGTTTGTTAGATCATCAAAACATAACAGGACGCGTAACTTATCAACTACTAAATTTTGAGTATCAATCTCTTTCTTTCAATAATTATTGTTATTTCCTGAGCAGTAAACCTAAAAATATCTAACTCACAAATAACTGCCCCTAAACTTGCATCATACTTTAAAGCTATTTTCTGTTTTTATTGATTTTATTTTAACATGTCTACTTAACGAAAAGAGTACTAATAACACCTATGACAGTTTATTGTGCTTGTGTGGGCACAGTGTAATTGACGTGTCTATAGTGCGTGTTAATCGCCCTTAAATAAAAAAATATTAAAATCGAAAAGAAAATTAAGTTACAAATAAAAATAAAAACAAACTATTATTATGTCAATTACTCCCCTCCCTATCAAATAGAAAATATTTAATTGGTAAAATTTTTTATGGGTCCATAAATTACACATGTCAAATAAATAACGTTTGGTATGTCACTTGTTATCTTTGTGTGCACAAGTGAGGTTTACGCTTTGATAGAGATGTTTATTAATACTCATCTATTAAATTGAGGTGTTAAAATGATTGAGTAGCTGACTTTAAAATTTGGTACAAATTTAGGTGTCAATTAGGCCATTTTGCTAAAATTTTAAGGGATTTTTTTCTTTTTATACAATATTTAAAACTTATTTATCAAAATTGTTTAAGTTTTGTAGATTATGCCCTAAACAAGTTTTTTCTTACAATTTATATACAATCCATTATTAGTGCTTCAAATTGAGGGATTCAGTTATATTTTTCCTTTTTTCTCTCCTCTCCTCTCCTCTCCTCTTTCCCATTCCTCTTCCAACCAGTGATGACCGTAACTTTGGTATTAATTTCTATACCAAAATTCAACAAAATTGTTCCAATCAAACCCTACTTTCTGATATCTATGCAACAATTTATCCAATACCCAATAGAAAAATCATTATGTGATGCATATATTTACGGTGTATTACACAAATCTAGGATTAGACTACACAAATAAAATATAAACTAATATAAGAGAGAGGTGATGATAAAAAATTTTTTTTACCATATTAATAGAGAGTGATGATGCGCAATTAATATGTATATACAATGTAAAACCTATATAATAATCTGGGTGGAATGTATAGGTAATTTCTTATGTTTACATATTGTATTTATATAAGAATCGCTGCTTTTGATGGAGGCGAGAAACAGTAGAGAGAAAAGGTTTGTGTAATGTGGTATGTCCATCTTTATGATACATCTACAACAATATACTATAAACTAAAAATAAATTTCATACAAGTAATTATGCAGTATACAATTTATTTACAATTTATCTACAACTTTTATACATTATTAGTACCCAAGTAAACACAATTATAACATTATACAACTTAAATATAATGTTCATATAAATTTTATACAATATATTTTTTGTTTGTATTTTGTATATAATTTATATATTTTGTAGGTGGTATGTTCTTCTTCCTCTAAAATGCCAATCAAAAGTTTCTCTCTTAAAATAATTTTGATACATATCAACAACTTTATGTAAGAAGATAGTATTTATAACTTAAATACAATATTCACACAATGATTCATACATTATACAACTATTTTTCAACTTTCATACAACATTCAAATAAAAATATGTATAATTACAACAGAATACAACTTAAATACAATTTACATATAACTTTAATACAATGTCGTAAGTATATTGTATGTCATGTGTTCTTCTTCTTCTTCTTCGAGTTTCAATTTGAAATGCAACCAAAATCAAGTCTTATCTTCATCAAATATCCTCAAAATTGAGATATAAACCCCAAATAATATTTTCATTTATTTGCAACAACACTCAATCCAAACAAACAATAGTTTTTGAAACCACAAATTCGAATTCAAAGCTTTGAAGCTTTTTAATGATTGTCAATGGTGGAGAATCAAACACCTTCAAAATTTATTGACTGACAATTTCAATTCAAACACAAATTGTGCAACATGAAAGGAAATTTCTGCAAAAAATAGAGGATAAAAAGCAGAGAAAAACGAAGGAATAAAATTGGGGAAAGAACAGAGAAGGATAAAGAGAGAGAGAGAGAGAGAGAGAGAGACGGAGAGAGCGAGAGATAAAGAGAGACGGGAAGAGAGAAAGAGAGACGGAGAGAGAGAGAGCTTGGATGGGAAATAAATAAATCCCTATTCAATCCACAATATAAATGGATGCTCATTAATACTAATTGTATATATTGATAAATTGTATATACCCATGTAATTAACTTAAAACTTAATTATGGAGGGTAATAAAGTTTCATATGTAATATATGAAGGTACAAATCTCAATTTTTAAGGTCAAACGGCCCATACATGAAAGTTCATAGACAAAAAGGTTAATAGGCCATCTTTAAATTAAGAAGAATTAATCTAACTAGCCATCTATCCAACCGCTTAAATTAAAAATAGCCGGCAGATGTATTATTTATGATTAAACGATCTATAATATGTGTATAACCATGTATAATCTATGTAAATTGGCTAGAAATAAATAGTGAATCTAGTCGGCTATTTGTGTAAAGATTCCTTAAATTAAAGTAAATTAGGCCCAACTATGAACCGGTTCATAAATCATCCAGCAAGCCCACAATCAACTCCTCTCACTCTATCTCCTACTTACGGTTGAGCCTTCAACTAACACTTTTTCTCCCTAAAAAGAAGCCATTTCTGCAAAATGTTAAACTGCTTATACCCTGTTTGGAAGAACCCTATAACACTAGCTTCCTCTGCTTCTCCATTTTACCACTGTTTCCAAACATGTTCTAATTTGAGAAATACTACCAAACAACTCAATTACTGTGGTAAAAGTAAAACACTTTATAGTAAAAGAAGAACAAGAATTGTGAAGTGTGGATTTTTACCAGTTGATCCATGGGCACCAAATGTTGATTCACAAAGCATAGCTTCACAGCTTTTTGCTTTTTCACTTTTCCCTTATATTGGTTTTTTGTACTTCATTACCAAATCCAAGACTGCCCCTAAACTTACACTTTTTGGGTTCTATTTCTTGCTTGCTTTTGTAGGGGCCACTAGTGAGTAACATCCTTATTTTGATTTTTACATGCTGTTTTTCTTGTTACGTTGTTTAGATTATTCATCATAATTTGTTTTTTTTTTTTTTGATTGATGATCAGTAACATCCTTGTATTTAGGGAAAATGTTGAAATTTACCACTAGAAAAAGACAGCCCGATGCACAAAGTTTCTGTATTCATGTAAGATCCAGGAAAGGGCCGCATTCATAGGGGTGTGATGAAGACAGCCTACCCTAATGCAAGCATTAATGGCTGCTTCCACGGCTCGAACCCGTGACCTATAGGTCACATGGAGACAAATTTACCGTTGCTCTAAAGCTCCCCTTCGAAATTTACCACTAAATATCTTAATTTTGCCCTCAGTTATATTTGGGGTCATTAAGTAGATAGAGAATAGTTGGATATGTTAATTGATATTTTATTGATTATGAATCACTGTGAGACAGAATTTAGAATTTGCTGCAATTGATTCGATTAGGTTGTCTTAACAGTTGTTGTTACTGCTCTGTTGCGAATCAAAGGAGCCGGGCGATGAAGGAACGAAAAGTTAATTACCACATATAATTTGGTTAATGTGGCAGCACAGAAGAAAATAATTAGCTGTCAAATTGAAGGGGAAGTTCTATAGAGTAATAATGATTTTACCTTCTGCTAGGAATAACTGAAATAATCGGATGTTAGAGGTCTTGGAGACATATCAGCTCTTAGGTTGAGTTCTTACGGAATAGTTTTTGATGAAAACTGTTTTTTTAAGGCTTAGCCTAAACGCACATAATGAGAGAGAGAGAGAGAGATTAAGCTTAATAACAAAGTGAAGGAAATCGGCATGCTCTTTTTTCTTTTCTCTATTGAACTATGGATACCACTTTATAGTAGCAACACGGATTCATCACAACTTATGACTTCGCCAATGGGGCAAACAAAGGCTAACCTGTTCTGCTTGTTATGACTTGCAAGAATCGGTAGGTTCTTTCGGTGCGCTTTGGTCCTTCTTACCTAAAACTAGTTCTTACTCTCAATTTGCCATATTCAACCAGAAAGCTTGTGTCTTTACAATACCTCAAGGGAGAAAAACTTTCACGTCAATCTTATTTGTCGTTCTTGTCATTTTCTTTTACAGCTAAATAGTAGCATAAAGTTATAATTCTAACCATTGTTTCATCTCTTATTTTTTCTTTTATGTTACTTTCAGAGAATATTCTTTATGTGCAATTAGGGTGGTCTGGAGTTATAAAGGCATCAAGTATGAATGCAGATGCCTTCTCTGGCTTTCCAGAGGATATGTCTGGATTTAATTACTCTACTAGGTTCAAATCCGACGAGAGCAATCATTGAAATATTTTCCCTTTGTAGGTAGTTTGTTCTTTGTGCTTGAATAGTTCGTCGTTAATGACTGGTTTTACGCATTTCAGGACGCTTTAACTATAGTTGGAAATCTTTCATCACTATCCTCTTTTTAATTGCTTCTAGAGCATTGCCTTCAATAGGTCGAAAGTAGTGTGTAAATTTTGTCCTCATATCTCTCTCTTGATGTTTTTACATATTTACCTCATATTCTTCTTCAAAAATTTACTTCTCTATGCTAGCAATATCATTGTAACTCCATTTTATTTGTACTGACCTTGTGGTTCCTTCTTTTTCACCTCGTTCGTGCAGTTCCCGCAGGAATTTATGGTAACTTCCTCTCTCAGCAAAGATTCTATTTAATTGTACACACCAAACTTAAACTTGTGATTCCAATTGATTAAACTTTGTGACAGCGAAAGTGCATTATGGAACTTCTCTATCGAACGTGGATTGGTTGCACGGAGGAGCTGAGTCACTGCTCACTTTAACCAACTTATTCATTGTGTTGGGTCTAAGAGAAGCTATTAGAAAAGCCCGGAATCCTGAAGAAGGCAAAACCAGTGATGTCTCTAGAATTAAAGAGGAAAAGAAGTCATCTTTCTAGTACCTATCCTCCTCTGTTGTTTATAGACATCAGTATATCAGCGGTTCAAAGAAAAATGTTGTTTTTTCTTTGCCCAACTGGTTTCGCTAGGTATATGCTGTAACCGACGTGCTGCTCCGGACCCTCTGGTCAAAATTGTATCTTCACCACAAGCATAGTTGCATCTGATCTTGATGCATCATCAGAGAAATTGACGGCATAACATAGACGTTGAAGAACTCAGATAATCAGCATCTTCTCTGGCTCTCGTGTTTTTGTTGATGGTTCTAGCTGTTCTTAAACTATCTTACTTATTTAATCTGTTGTAATTTATTGTTGGGTCCTCCTGATGATAATTGAAATACAATGCTCCGACAAATTCATGTAAATGGTGCCTACTCCCTCTGTTTCAATTTATGTGTCTTACTTTCGTTTTAGTCTGTTTCAAAAGGAATGCCTCTTTTTATATTTAGTAACTCTTTAACTCCAACATTCCACATGGCATATTTAAGATCACAAGATTCAAAGGCATTTTGGTACTCTACACACATCTTTAATTTACCACAAGACTCAACAGTCTTCCTTACTTTTCTTAAACTTCGTGCCTAATCAAACTAAGACACATAAAATGAAACGGAGGGAGTAATAGTTTTACTTATACCTATACTACGTTAGTCGTTATGATCTTTGTTGTCTATGAATCTATGGATTTTCTTGTGACTTCTTCCGGAGTAAGTATAATGTCGTAGGCTTTACAACCCCCTAAACAACTTTCTGCTTGCTGCAATTGAACGATAAAGAGTGCTAAGAATATTGTCTGTTTGCTGCAGCCTAAGGGCTTGTGGCATCTTAGTGTCTGCAAATTTTAGATACACTTTGTGGTTTCCCCAATTGTTCTCTGTCTACTTATGATAGCAAGCAAATGTGAACAGCGCAAAGGTGAATAGCCGAGCTTTCTGTAGTTTGATAGAATTCATGAATTTTCAATAGCCTTTTGAAAGAATATGCTTGAATTTCACTCAGCAGCTTGATGTCAGATTACAGGAAGTTCAGTAGACTATTGTATACAGCTAGTTCCTATTCAATGGCTGGTTTTGTTGCTAATTTTTGCAAAGCATGTCTAGACTAATTATTAAAGGAGGGATCATCTACTTCTATAAAGTATTTCGGTGATAACAATTAACATCCACACTGTTCATCTTTTTTGTTCTTTTTAAGTGCATTAGCTTGTGTTTCATGAGAAAAATCTGGGGTTATCAAATGGGAAATTTGGATCTAGCTCAAAATGGTCTAGTGAAAACTCGCCGCCCACAATTGGAGAACTTGTTGAGGAAGTGTTGGCTGAGAATATATCAGTGAGGTCTGATTCTGAACGGTGCATGTTATGAACCATTCCAAAACCATTCATCTGACAGCTGCTTGAGATTGAGAAGTAGTTTGATTCAGGGGTTGTAGGAGAGACAAAAGACGGTGAATAGCCGCCACCTATCATCAGATTTTCATCAACATGAGAAATCTGGAAATGTTGGTTTTCGTCTGTCAAACCAGAGAATGTTGGAGGAAAGGAGAAAGAACATGCTGCTGTCTCATTCTTGTCCAAATCATTAGTATCGACTCTCAGGTTTGCTCTCAAATTCATCAGCACTTGATTCAAATATTGCCCTGTTTGACAGTTGGCTTGTTTCTTGAATTCTTGGTTTTCTGGTGATTTAGGTTGTAGTGCAGAATTAGTAGCTTGATGACAAGTATGGGAACCCTTGTATGTGATCTCAAATACAGTAGGATCATCATCTGACCTTTGCACTTGTTTTGTCGTCCAACAATTTTGCATGTGACGATATGTGCATCTGTAGTAACTCCTGGAAAACATATGTAAACTTGGTATCAGAACATTGAACTCTGTTTCCGAGAATTCCTAGAAAAGTACACTGTTGATTTCTTTATTATATACTCGGAGGAGGATCCGAGATTTAAACTCTATGACTTCAGCCTTTAAGGTTCTTACCATCGAACTCATTATATTTTTAAAATTATAGGTTCATATTAATGATTAGTTGCAATCTTAGTAAATATTTACACATAAATTTATGCTCCGTGTCGAAAGTTATTGGTTCAGTTGAACCCGGTGTCAGAATGTCAGATCCGCGTCTGTACTAATAAAGAATGACCAAACGAGGATAAGAACTTTTGATATTTGAAGTTGAAAGGTAGACATAAGCTGCTTATATTTGGTGTATTTTGTATCTAGAACTTGAGAAGAACTTGACTTATTACCTAGGATATTTAGCTCCAAGAATGTCTTTCTGACCATACTTTCTCCAGCTATATCCATCATCAGTAGGACCTTCAAATCCAGTCTCTGCACTGACTTTGACTTGTTCAGTCCATGTAGGCTGTGATTTTCTGCAATATACATCAAGAACAAGGTTGAGTTGACCTATTCGCCGTTTCATTTTATATGACATCGATTGACTGGACACGGATTTTAAAAAAGAATCTTTTGAGCACATATCCAAAGTACCCTTAAAACTTGTCAAATTTAAACACGTCTTGACATTTCCAGCCGAACTAGCGTAGTTTTGGTCAAAATCATGTATTTATGTTAAGAAATCCATTGAATATATTTAATTATCAATTTAGAACTTAGTATTTTAAAAGGACTAGAATTTCGAACCCAGCTTCAAGAATTCACCTCTGGTTACATTTTTATGGCTATAAGAGCATGTTCTTATGAGAAAAAGTGAAGTGTTAGTTTCTAAATATAGAAAAATGTCTATTTTTTGGACGGAATTTGATGTACCTCTTCTTTGAAATATTTATGACCTCCTGATGATCTTTGAAGCTCCTTTTCTTGTCCTCACTCCTAGGACTTCCATCAACTGAAACCGAAGATTCGATTGCACCACAGGTTTGTAGCACAGGCTGGGGAGATTGGACAGCCGATCCACTGCATTTGAGAATTAACAGAGATTGCTCAATAGAAGAAAGAATCTTCTGCAGAAGCAATTCTTGATTTTCAGAAGTGGAAGCCATTGAGCTCAGGTAAGCTCTAAGTTGCTTAGTGCTTTCAATACCTTGAGTTAGCTCATTGATAAGTGTATTGTATTCCCAATTGAAAGCACAATCCATTTTAAAAGACGGGTTTGGAAAAGAAAAAGGGGAGCTATTATGTAGCCTAGAAAGGGGGATGCGGCCCCAAGTTCCGTAACAACAGCTTAACTCTTTTTACTGACAGGGTTACAGGGAATTTAGACACGATGTGAACCTACTTATGAGTGGAATGTCATTGACAAGCAAATTATCCGAGAAATCAATCGATCACAATCTTGGAATATGGAAAAAAGCTTGTCTTTTTTGTGAGATTTAGAAATTTAAAAGGATTTTTGAAATTTGAAGAAGTTGGGTGCATGAGATGATGGTTTTTTAAGAGTTTTTTTAGTAGGAGATGAGTAATGAAAACAAGAAGATAGAAACATTTGAATTTAAAAGGGAAGGATTTATAGTGTAAATAATGAGAAGCGAACAAAAAGGCATGTGGAAAAAAAGGGAGAGTTGACTGCTAAAAACGAGTTTTTCGAAGTGGAATGGTCGTTGGTCATACTCTCTTAGAAGTGAAACAAAAAACAAATAATGAGACAGCAAATAAGAAAGTCTAAATGTTTAGTGCTGACCAATTCAAACCAACAGTACGTATTAACTCTCCTCCATTTATCTCAAACGACTTCTATACTTTGTGATAAGATACTCAATGGCTTTCGATCTTCTTTTCCCACTACATAGTCCGCAGCGTCTTTCACTGCATCGCATTTGCCGGTGCTGAATCCCCTTTCTTGAGCGATCGCCTTCGCTTGTTGGCAGAATGCCTTGATGCGTGCGTCTAGTTTGTTGGGATGACACTCCGCTTCTTTATACTCTTTGGAGGCGAAAAACTCCCGTTCCCTTCTCCTTTCTTACTCTTCCGAGGATGGTTCAGGGGGAGCCGGTTCCGCCTCTGGCTGAGGAGGGAAATTTCAATCGATACGCGGTAGATAATGAATAGAACGAGTTCGCTTTATGATTTTGTGACATACCAAATAAGGGATTGTTAGAAGAAAGTTCTTATAGTGGACGAGCTAAAGTTTTCGCTAAGAGAAATCAAAGTATAAAGTAAATACTTGGAGAAGGCTATTCACAATTTGAGTCGTAACATTAAAAATTTAATTCACATCAAATAAATTTTCTAGAGATTGAAACTATACTTATATATAAAATTTATTTAAAATTCAAAAGGAAAAGTACAAGATTCAATTTTAACTATCTAGGTATTTTATATATAATAATACCTAGATATCACCAAATTTTTAGTTATAGCACAACATAAAAATGGATTGATCGAGCTAGTAAACTTCATTAGCAATTGTTTTATGGTTTATACCAATATATATATATATATATATATATATATGAAAAATGCATAAGTGTTGGATACGCAACTATATATATATTTCCTTTTTCTTTTTCTTTTTCTTTTACTTCTTTTTTTCGTTTCTTCTCTACTTCCGGTGCACATTCACTCGCTGGCGACTTTGTCTAACCATTCTTTTTCCATTTGTTCCGCTTTTCTTCTTCCTCTTTCTATTTTTTCCACACACAAATTAAACTTTCAAAATGATTTATTCATAAGCTAAAAAAAATACACTCAGATTTGGGAAAAAAAATTATTGTCGGAAAACCTTTCCACGTTGGAAAAAATGGAGGTATTGAAGTTTTAACTGGAAAAAAATCTTTTTCTAGCCTAGCAGGCACACTTATACTTATATTATATATCATCACTCACCTCTTAATTATAACATTCATTGTCTTTATGCCACCCACAATCACCATATATAGCCACCATTCAAAAATCTTCTACCATAATAGCCATTTAAAGACCTCAAACCTACCGTAGCAGCAGAAAAAGAAAAAGGCAGATTGGCAGCTAAATAAATATGAGTGAATCTTTGTTATTCCGATTTATTGGTGATGACTGGAGTAGTGAAAAAGAGAAAGAGAAAGGAAAAGAAAAAAAAAACTTTTTTTTTGTATAATAAAATCTGATGCGTCAAGCGAGTGTGGTTCACTGCCAAATAGAAATTTGATTGTGGTACTTTAAGGGTGAATTTTATTTGACTTTAAAATTGTTCAGGGAGGTAATAAAACCCTCGTAAAGGTAGAATGTGTAGTTGAGAATCCGAGTGTAGGTCAGGAATACTTATGCATTTTCCACACACACACATGTATACACACACATACATATACACCTTTAAAATATTTATAGAAAAAACTTGACACCTTGTGAAGTATTGCATATAATTATTCGTAATACGTTGTGGAAAAACAAGAGAAAAGTAAAAAGGGTGGTATTATTCCTTTTTGCAAGTCATTCCAAAATTGAACCCATTCCAAATGGGTGTTGGGGACAGTGCACGTGAAACCAATTGCAATTGGATTTCACTATTAAGTTTCATTAATCTTTATACAAAAAAGGGTCAAAACTGCACTCAGACTATTCGATTTGGTACAAATATACTTTCCGTCCACCTATTGAACCAATGCCTCCACCGTTATCTATGTTGCCCACTTATGCTCCATGACTCCAATTAAATAAACCCACCCTTAATCTATTTTTTTACCAAACACAAAAATCTGACCACCCTAAAAAATGGCCAAACTCGTGATTGTCAAAAAAATTAACTTCTCCAGTTTTTCAATTCTACCACCATCATAGTTGCCGCCATCCCCTTTCCTCTATAGCAACCATTCTGCCACCGCATTTTTAGTCTAGGGGCAGTTTTGGTCCTTTTTCATATTTTTATCATTTTCTTCATTTTACATTTGCCATTGGAGCTGTCATTTTTCGTAAATGTTCGTGAAAAGATCTTAATTTTCACATTCAAATGTTACTTAGAATGGTAATTTTTTTTTCTCATCACATAAGATAATCAAAAAACCCCATTATGAATTTATGGGCTTTAAATTCCATAGTAGTCCACTATTTTCTTCACAATCTTTGTAAATTTTGCAAACTCTTAATAAGTTGTTAGACCCAAATGGTAATTTATTATAGAAAATAAAAAATTTATGGCCTTGGTACTCCCCCTTGAACAAAATCCTAATTTTACAACAAAAAAGACATCTAATCGAAAAAAATTAAAGATTTTCTAATCGGACCCTTTCGATTAGCATAATATTCTCGCTGTTATTGTTCGAAAATGAAGGTATTAGAGCAAAGCTATACCAAACATGAGAATCATGATTGTGGTGGTAGCATGGTTGTTATGGAGGAAAAGGGTGGTGCCAGCTATGGTGATGGTAGAGTTAAAAAGATGGAGAAGTTAATTTTTGTAACAATCAAGAGTTTGGCCATTTTTTTTAGGTGGATCGGACCGGGGGTTGGGTAAAAAAAAGAGCTAAGGGTGGGTTTATTTTATTGGGACATAGTTTAAAACTGGACCAATAAAAATTTGCCACGTGTAGTTTAAATAATTTTTATTGGGTAAAACTTTGCCACGTGTATACATTAGTCGTAGGGGCATTCGTGAACCAGATAGATAATGGTGGGGGCATTTTTGGCTCGATAGGTGGACGTAGGGCATATTTGTACCAAATCGAATAGTCTGAGGGTAGTTTTGGCCCTTTTCCTATATATATAATTAATTAATTTTCTATTCTAAATAATTCTTTTAATTTATTCATAATATTAATTATATCTTCTGTGCTAGTAAAGAATATAATAATATTTATTTGGATTAATAACTAAGTTTATTTAACTAATTAAATTTTTAACTTAATTATGAAATAATAAAGTAGCTAATCCTTTAGCAAAGATCAGGACACTCGTTAGTGTGCAATCCCATAGGTTCAATACTAAACTGGTAGTAAATTAATCAGATCAATATACTAATTAACAGTAGCGTCTAGTATCATTCCTTAACGACCAGATAGAATGAAGTATACAATTTACGCTCAAGAACCCATAGAAGAATAATATAGTATTTTCTTTTTGTTTTTATAGGTCTAAGTCACTCTAGGATATGGTTTGGCTGTCAAATCCTAATAGACGACCAACTTTATGTTCATGTCAAATATAATCGACCATCAATTTATCTAAAAAAATTCTTTTCTTCTTTCATTCAATTGCCTTGGCCAAGATCTTAATTTGGTCATTTATAATTCATGACAATATGGAGCTTAAACTTATTACCAAGAGTTGACAGATTCCATCTTGATCGATCATTAATTCTATAAGTATTTAATCGTATCCAATATCCTTTCAACTATCATCCTAGGGACATAGATGTCTAGTATCAAAGCACAATAAATAACTTGTAAATTACTATGATGATCTCAAGTAAATGGAAACTCCTATACCACATTCTTAAAGAGAATATCCTATTGATAATTTATGGTAATTCTAATACTTAGGAGTTACCTAATGAGTTGGTTCAATGATCATATCACTATATGCATCATCAACATTTCGATTTGGTTAATAAGATCAACTAATCCTTATAACATTAAGACGATTACATAGATACTGATCTAACCGGATTACTAATATTCAAATTAATAATCATATGATCAAGAACAAATTTAGATTAAATAATAAAATATAATAGTCATGTTTAGTCATGATTATTTCTCATTTTTTGGCATTTTTGGACAAAAACAGTAGAATACTAGCCGACTTCTAAATTTTATTTTGCTATAATCTACGCCATTAGTATGAATGCAGGTTATTTGATCAGACTCACTTAAAATTGCAGGGCCATTAAAAATGATCTAATGAACAATACTCATGGCTTCGGCATGATCATTCATCATTTTTTGGCATTTTAAGGCCAAAAACTGAAATTTGGACCGACTTTAAAATTTTCGTCTGCTATAGCCCACGACATCTACCGAAAATCTGGGAATTGAGAAAAATTACAGTTTTATGGCTCTAAAATGTCAAAAAATGAAGAATGACCATAGAGAGGCCATAAAACTGAAATTTTGCATGGCCATCTGCATAGGTCCGGGCGTCTGGACCCGAATCGCCTGAAATTTTACCGGCCCATCAAAAACGACTTAAGGAACATTAATCATTGCCTCCCCATGATCGTTCCTCATTTTTTAGCGTTTTAAGGGCATAAAACTGGTATTCTGCCCGATTCTTAGATTTTCTTGTCCTATAGCTCATGTCATCTACTTGTGCTAGAAGAAGTAAGGAGGGAACTTGTGTGGCTTTTGAGTGTAACCAATGAAAGAGAAAAGATACACTTATTTTGTAAAGGAATATACTACTAGCGAGTAGTTTAAAGAACAGAAAAAGATTCAGAAGGAAAAAATAGTTGAAAACTAATGAAAAAAAAAGAGAGAAAAATATGTAGATGAATAAATTGATATCTTGTCCTTGCTAGTCGGTAGTGAATAAAAGTAGTGCCTAAAGGAAAAAAAAGGGTAGGGGGGACGCTCTGGGGTGATTTGTTTGTGAAATTGAAGGTTGGAATTGAAGAATTTGCGCTTAAAGTAAATTTTGTGATGTGTTAAAGTGCTTAGGAGGGTGACCCATTATTCCATAATATGCTACCCGTCGCTTAGCCCGCATTACAATTTTGAAAAAGCCCTACATGATTTTAGACCGGGCACGCCTATGATAGTGGAGGTTTATATAATGGGCAAGCCTATGATACTTTGTGCATACATGTGACTTCTTTGTGAGAGTGAGAAATATCATTGATATATATGAGTTCTTAAATTATATTTTATCATGAGATTTGAATGTGTGAACTCTACTTACTCTTCTCAATTTTGTTGGCAGGCACATGGTTTCACGCTAGATAGGTTATGGTATTAGACTTCTCTTCGATTTTGAGTATTCAAGCCATGATTGCATTGTGACATTGAAGCAGTTTTTGAGGCTAGAATTGTTATGAGCATGTTGTCTTTGTTTTAAATAAAATTTTAAAGTGAGGCATAAGTTAAAGGGATGTGTATGTTGAAGACATATGCTAAAGTTTAATTGTTGCTATCAACTATAGTCATAGATGTGTGTGCTTCGTATATGTTAAAAAAATAAAGTGCTCAAGTTTGGTATGAATTGGTGGTTGACTCGAGGACGAGCAACATTTAAGTGTGGGGTAGTGATGTTTGGCTAATTCTATATTTTTAGTACATTGCTCACCTTATATTTTGTTAGTTTAGTGACTAATTATGCGACATTTGAGCTAATTATATTATTTTATGAGTAGAATCATTGGAAGACAAACACGAGTGAAGATTGCACAAAAAGCTTACGAAAATACAAGAAAAGAGCACTAAGCACGAAGAACCTATGTCTGGCACCAGACCAGGCATCGCCAGCCCCACGGCCTGCTCTAGCTCGCGTTAAACCTGGCCTCGCGAGGTTCCAGGTGCGCTACAAGCTTGGCCCGCGAGGTCAGGTGCCTAATGCCCCTGTGTGCCCAATTTAAAAATACTCTAACCGGCCGGATTTGTACTCACGGACCTCGGCCCTAACATATACATACTCTCTAAACGAGTTGAAAAAAGTTT
>MCJB01050747.1:15205-28844 GCA_002018475.1 Nicotiana obtusifolia | reverse complement strand
GTGGGGGGGAGATTATTGAAGAGCAAAAAGGCTACAGAATACTTTGAAGCAACGAATCACAAGAGTTTTTCTCTCCATTCTTCTTTATTCTGTAGTTTAAAACTTCTGAACAATATTATGATTGTTTATACAATTATGAGTAGCTAAACTCTCTCATCTAGGGTTTGATAGAACCTATTGGAGGATGATTTTCCATTGCATTTAATATAAGTTTGCCATTTTTTTTTTCTACTTGCTCAACTACGTTTTCATTGATCGAAAAGCTCTCAAATGACAGTGCCTATTTAGTGCGTATTGTTTGGAAAAAGGGCATATATTTAGGTAGTTGGGAAAATCATAACCCTAGACATTTTCAATCTTGTCTACAACATGTGCTTTGTTAGTTTAATATTATTTAATACTATTTAATATTAGTTTCTGAAGGTTGATTTCTTGAATTGTTACAAAACTATTCGACTCCGGACTTGTAAACCGGACTATATTTACAACGACCGCTAGACCTTTTAGGAGGCATAGTTGGGCGTGAACAAGCACGATAATAGATTAACCATAGCTAGTTCTATTGCTAAATTTTACAATCATGTTTATACTAATGCCTAAAGGAGGGATCATCAACCTCAATAGAGTAACTTGGTGATAACATCCAAACTATTCGTCCTTTTGGAGAGTGTTAGTCGTTTTTGTCCAAATGGAAAAATCAAATCGAGCTCCAAATGGTCCGGTGAACTCAGCCCCGCCAATTGAAGAACTTGTTGTGGAAGTATTGGCGGAGAATATATCAGTGCGGTCTGAGTCTGAATGGTGCAAGTTGAGAAATATTCCAATATCACTAAGGTATGATTCTGAATGTTGCAGGTTGTGAACTATTCCAAAACCATTCATCTGGTTGCTGTTTGAGACTAAGAAGTTTGATTCAGGGGTTGTAGGAGAAACAAAAGAGTCACCTATTAGTTTGTCATCAGTATGGGAATTCTGGAAATGTTGATTTCTGTCTGTTAAAGAGAATGTGGATTGTAGTATTGAACTAGTAGCTTGTTGACAAGTATGGTAGCCTTTGCATGTGATCTTAAATACATAAGGATCATCATTTGACCTTTGTATATATTTTGTTGCTTGACAATTTTGCATGAAACGATGTGCACATCTGTAGTAACTTCTGCAAAACATATGTAAAGTTGGCATCAGCATATAGGGACTTTGTTTTCTAAAACTCCTAGAGAAGTATACTGTTTTTTTCTTAATAATGTACAAGAATACGAACAACAATAATAACATATCCAATATAATTTTACGAGTGAAGTCTGGAAAAGATTGAGAATATGTAACCTTACCCTTACCTTGTGTAGGTAGAGAAACTATTTCTAATAAACATTCGGCTCAAAGCAAGTATTCATGCATAATCAGAACAGTACAAAAAAAAGATATGTAGTAGCAGAAACAACAGCAAGATACCGGTAAAACCGAAACAGATACAGCATCGTCAAATAGTAATATAAATCTAATAATAAGAAAATACGAGAATAACAATACTACTGCTGGGACGAAAAGAAAGACGTTCGACTCCCTCCTATCTTTCTACCGTGTTTTCTTAATAATGTACTACTAGAAAGCAGAATGACAGAAAGAGGATCCGAACTTTTGATATTTAAGAGTTTAAAAGTACATAAGCATGACTGTACAACCTATAGTTTTTGTGCAGGGTATTGAAATTGTCTTATTACCTTGGATATTTAGCTCCAAAAGTTTCTTTTTGTCCATACTTTCTCCAGCTATATCCATCATCGATAGGACCTTCAGATTCACTCTCTGCTCTGACTCTGACTTGTTCAGTCCATGTGGGCTGTGATTTTTTGCTATACCCATTCAAATACCAGGTCAGTTTATCTAAAAAGAAAGCATTTTGAGACTTGTGATTTTAAATATATCGTGAAAATCTTATTGCGATAAGAAAATGTCATTACAGAATTCTTTTGTTCATAGACAAGTTATACAGAGATTGGTAACGTGAGACTTGCAATATAGAGATTAATTAGTGCAAGGATTATTTCTTTTGAGATGTATAGTTTAATATGTTGCAATTTAGTTTACAATATAGTATCATTTAAAGTATATGCTTACTATTCAAACAAAATTAAAAGTTTGTGTACTATCTCTGAGGATTAATTTTGTCATTTTAGTGCTTTTAATCCATGTATTACTAATATCCGCATTTTTATTCAACATTCTATACCATATAAAATAAAATCATAAATTTTTTGGTATTGTGAGAAAAACAAAGGTAACAACCACAAACGACTTCGTTCTTTTGAAAAGGAACAAAAGATAAAGAGACGAGTGACCGCAAGCTAGCAACAACAAAAGAATGAGCGACAGCAGCTCGAAAGGCTTTAAGCATCTTGCATCTTGCAAGAGCCTACCTCTACCCGAAAGAGAGACAGGTGGCTAGGTAGAGAATACCTAGTGGCGCGAGATAACTCTCTCCTTTGGAGTGTCATATATAAAATATAATATTATTTACCTCTTCTTTGAGTTATCTATGAGCTCTGGATGATGTATGAAGCTCCTTTTCATGTCATCACTCCTAGGACTTCCATTGCCCAAAAATGGAGATTCAATTGCAGCAATTGTTGGTGGTAGAGGCTGTGAGGATTGAGATGTTGAGCCTCTCCATTTGAGAATTAACAGAGATTGCTCATAAGAAGAAATAATCTTCTGCAAAAGAACCTCTTGAATTGTTTCAGAAGTGGAAGCTACAGAGCTCAAGTAAGTTCTAAGCTGCTTAGTGTGTTCCATGCCTTGAGTTAGCTCATTGATGAGTGAGTTGTATTCGGGGTTGATAGAAAAGTCCATTTTAAAAGAAAGAATTAGACCGGTTTTACCACCAGAATGCCTATGAGATAGTGGTTGGTCTTTCGAATTCCTGACTTTTCTGAGAAGTCCTTTACGATTATAGTATAAAGGACAGCGGGGTGTTCACCTTTTAAAACTTAGCTAGTTAAGTCCTTCCCCGAAAAATAAAAAAAAGGGAGGTACTACTATGAAGTATGAAGCCTAGCAGCTTAGCTTAGTAGCTTAACTCTTTTGGTTGGTGTGGCGCTTTGATTTTCTTATCTACATCAAGTCTTAACAATAATAACATATCTAGTAAAACCTCACAAGCGGAAATTAAGAAGAATGGGATGTACGCAGACCTTACCGCTATCTTGTGAGAGTTAAAAGAGATTATTTCCCACGAGATTGTAGGGAATTTAGACACAATGGAAATTTACTAATGAGTAGTACAAATTACCGACGAAAACGAGCACAATCTTGGAATGATGAAGAGAGTGTTATGTAACTAGTTTATCTAAGGTTTTAGGGTTCCATAAATGTATATGGAAAAAGAAAAAACTTGCCTTTTTGTTGGATCTGAAGCTTAAGAAGATTTCTGAAATTTAATGGAGCGGTAGAAACAGTCAGTCACTTATGATTGCTTTAAGATAAGTTGTCTATATTATCTTTTTGGGAGCATGGCCCTTCTTTGGACCTGTATAAATACTGAAATACTTTATGCACGGAGCCGACTTTTTAAGGAGAAGTTGGGTGCTTGAAATGATGGATTTTGTAAGAGTTTTTCTAGGAGATAAGTGAGGAAAGAAGAAACTGTTTATGAGAAACTTGAATCTAAAAAGGAATACTTTAGTGTGTAAATCATGAGAAGTGAACAAGAATGCATGTAGACAGAAAAATTGACCAATTCAAAGTATTACGTGCTGACCAATTCAACCTCTGTCATTCCGCGTCCTTTCTTTCTATTGGTGAGATTAGACCAAGAGCTGCCGACACCAAGAGTCCGATTGAATTAACTTAATTTAAGTAGTTTTTTACTATCAAATCCTGAAAAATACTTTTTAAGTGTTGACCTTGTTTTGTAATGATTAGTCATCGTATATAAATAAAAGTGTTGAAGCTAAAAATAAATAATTAGTATACTTAAAAAATATATATTGATTCTATTAAAATGATTGATCCTTGAATTTGTTAATATATTTAAGGAGTTGAGTATTGTAAGATTTTTAATTTTAAATTCATTCGAATACAAAATTAATTTATGTGTCAGTTCACTAAATCCTCTCTTTACGTCAAGTGGTAGCCTAGAAAAAAGCCACATGACATAAATAATTAATAATTAGTTATTTTTTATTATTTTTAAATTTAAATATCTATAAAATAATAAAATAAAATATTTTTATAATAAAAAAATGAAAAATTAAAAAAAATTTGTCCATTCAAATTGGAGAGTAATTTCAAGTTTGGAGCATTTAAATTACTTTAAAATAAATAAAATTACAAAAAATAAAAAACTACCAATTTCTTTTTGTTTTTTAATTATTTTGTTTTTATTTTTAAAACTAAAAAGTTAATTTATTCAGAAATATTATTGAGAATAATAGAATAGAATAAAAAATTAAACAATATATATATATATATTCTATTATACTATAAAATGAAAGTAGCATACAAGAATCTATATCTATATTATTATTAAAAGAAGAGAAAAAAACATTCTCCTTAAGCCAAATGGCAGCCTAGAATAAAGCCACATGGCATAAGTAGTTAATAATTAGTTGTTTATTAAATAATTAGTTATTGGTTATTATTTTTGAATTTAAATATCTATAAAATAATAAAATAAAATATTTTATAATTAAATGAAAATTTCTATCAAATAATAAAATAAAATATTTTATAATAAAAATACAAATATTTAAAATAATTGTCCATTCAAATTGGAGATTAGTTTCAAGTTGGAGTGTTAAATTATTTTAAGTACAAAAATTAAATTTAAGTAATATGCTAATAAATATTAGATAATATAATGAAGAAAAATACATAACTAAAAAACTATTCGATGTCTATATAAGTCTCATTAATTAATTAAAATAATATTATCGAGAACAATACAATAGGATAAAATTTAAAATAAAAAATAATATTTCAAGAGTAATGATATATATAAAAGTTAGTAGATAAAAATATTAAATAAAATAATATGCTAATAAAAATTTCTATTAGCATTATAATTATATTACATATTGGATAATATAATAAAATAATATATAATAAAAAATTTATTCGTGACTCTATAAGCCCCTTTAATTTAATAGATATTTTATTTATTAAAATTCACATAATATTATTGAAAACAACAAAATAAAATTTAAAATAAAAAATATTTGAAGATTAATAATATATATATATATATATATATATTGCCAAGTCGGAAACAAAAATTACAGTTCTTTACATTTCACAATGGCAAAGCTCTCCGTCGCCGTTCTTTTCCTCTTATTTACCCTTACCCTTGCTCGTACTCCTTTAACTCAACCGGAAAATGACGTCACCCACCTCAAACTCCCTTCAGAAAATGACGTCATCCGCCCCGAACATCCCAATGCTGTACCTGAATTCGACGATTCCGTGCCTATTCTTACGCTCCCTAGAAGCTCCGTTAACGAAGAGACTCACTCCGTCCATCCGGTGTTGTCGACCTTAGTCAAGTTCCGGCCGATCAACCGTCGATTCCGGCTCCAATCTATCGTACCGTTCCGCCTCTGTCGCCACCATTTCCACCACCGGTATCCGGTATCACGGCGTCAGATCCCTTATGGTAATGACATGATACTTTCTCCCGGAAAAGACATTGACTTTGATAAGTTTGTATACCGTGTCGGCGTGCATGAAATTCCGGCGGATCGGGTCAAGTTCCACCACTACCATCACGACAACGAAGACGATGATCACAAAGAGGAGAAGATCTCGAAGTTTCTCGACAATCGCGAGAAGCTTGGCAAGATCTCGAAGTTTCTAGACGATGATCGCGTGAGGTTTGGTAAAAAGAAATTGAAACGTCAAAATCAATTCCAGGCTCATCGATTTGATAAAGATGATGATAATGAGGATAACAAAAGATCAAAGCTTTATGCTAAGTATCATGGTGAAGACCAATATAGCTTTGATAGAATGAAATTCAGCAAGCGTTTTCATTATCGCGATGCTGCTGAAGAAGAAGAAACGGCTAAGTGGCATAAGAGGGGAAAGAAGAGAGGTGGGTTCATGAGAAGTATTCGCAAGTTTTTGCATCACTACTTTGATTGAAGCACCAGTAACAATCCAGTGTAATCTTACGAGTCGGGTCTGAGTCGAGCCTGAAAAGGGATGTGCATCTAGACCTTACTTCTACTTTGTGTACCTTGTGAAAGTAGAAAGACTGTTTTCGATAGATCCGGCTCAAGAAAATAACTACTTCTAATGAAGCATCTTTATAATTTAACTTTGCTTTTGTGTTGTATAATAGTAGAATGTTTTTATGAGTTATATTATGTTTTTCTTTTGTTTTTTGTTTTGTTTTGTTTTGGATGATGTTGCTCCTTTGTTGTTTGTAAATAACTTTGCATCCATGTGAGATGTAGTAGGAAGTGTTCTAATTATTACTATTGTATGAATACGTTTTGGAATATGTTGTAATGTGATTGTAGTACATACTACATTGTTGATGCATTGAATCCCATGTCCTGGAGTGATTGGTATGAAGTAGAGCAGAAAGAGGGGATTCAGCTTTTGCCCTAGGGTTTTGGTTAAGTGGTAGGAGCACAGCTTGTGATGTGTGAATTAGGTACACGTTAGTGTTCGAACCATATTACCAAAGCGAACCATATCATGTACAAAAACTTGATATGTAAGTTGAGAAGGGTAGAGAGGCGGGCGGCTCATTATCCACCAACGCCTCTTATCCACCGAATTTGGCACTTTGTACGATTGGCCCTCGGAAATTTCTCAATTATCAAAATGAGGGGATTTAGGTTCTCTTTAAAAGGATTAGATTTGCTTGCTTGTTTTGGCTTCTTAGTTCTATATGAGCTTTGCAAACAAATCACTTGAAGGTTGTCGAATTCATTGAATCCTGAATCGGATGGTTATGCCATGGCTGCAATGGCATATTCATCCCTCCACTCTGAAATCTTTTTGGCACTCCATTTCAGTGCTAAACAAAGGTATACAATGCTTTATAACAGCTTATCACATCCATTTTTTTTGGGTAACAATTGTGAATATTACCGTAACAAACAAAAACAATACACCTAAAGAGGATTTTCTTTCCGTACGCCGGGGAAAGTACCTCACTCTCACCTTTCTACATTTATTATTATATAGAATTTCCCTAGGTCTTTATAAAACAGAATGAGAAGTCCGGGTGGAAGCACAAAAAAAAGGAGAGAGAAAAAGTAGAAAAGAAAGGGGGAGTGACGAAGGAGAAGAGAGATAGCATCCCAACTAGCTAGCGATGAGGAGAAAAGAATCCCAATGTATGGTCCTAATTTAAACACGCCACCTACACGACTCACTATATAGGTTTAAGGAATGCAGGATCATATGGTTCCTCATCCCTCGATATAAAGAAGTTTAGAAGGAAAGAATGATATGCATTCGGCCTGCCTTAATAATCGCGTAGGCACCCGGGCTTTGACAAGTTCAAGCACCTAGTTTCACAACCATCTTTCTAGGAAGAGTATTGCAAATCACTAGGACTCCGACTGCATCTAAGTACAAATAATCAAGGTACTGAGTTCTCAACACATAACCCAAATGATAGGATTCTAGATTTAGCAAATAGCCCATGAGTTGTCCAGGTTATGGCTAGGATAAAGTCCATTACAAGGTCCAACAGGCCAGCCCAATAAAGGTTAGATAATTAACTGTCCAATCCATTTAACTCCTCTTTCCAGCAGACTTGAAAGATGTCTTTGAGAGCAAACTGCATTTAGTCTTAAACTTTTTGGTACACATTACTTTTTATTTTATAGCTTAATCAAACCTAATTTTAGAATATGTATATTAACTATTTATCACTTCTTGATACAAGTTTATGATAACTTATATTCGCTATCCATGCAACGCACGTACCTAGTGGCTATTGTGTGCGCGCATATATATCGTGGATCATTCTCTAACAAAATAAGTTAATTATCTGTTTATTACATTTAGATACGAGTTAATGATAACTTACACGTGTTACACGTGTAACGCACGTACCTAGTGACCAGTGTGAACGTGTATATATAGTGCGGATTGTACTATACCAAAATAAGCTAATTAACTATTTATTACGGTTGGATACAAGTTTGTGATAACTTACACGAATTACATGTGCAACACCCTTACCTAGTGATCAGTGTATGCGTGCACATATATGTGAATCGTCCTCTACCAAAATGAGTTTGGGTTATACGTGGAACAAAAGTACCTATTGATCAGCGTGTACGGATGTGTATATAACGTTGATCGTCCTCTACCAAAATGAGCTTATTAACTATTTATTATAATTGGATACAAGTTTGTGATAACTTTAACGGATTATATATGTGCAACACATGTACCTACTGACTAGTGTGTGAGCGCACATATATCGTGGATCTTCCTCTACCAAAAAAGAGCAAGATAAACTAATAACTTTTGTGCATTTTAGGAAAGAGATTAAGCTAGACAAATAATTGAAGTAACATTATCAAACAGTGACAAGTCTAAGAAATGAGGATGCCCCAAAAGTTCTTTAAGCTGCTGTTATATTATAAGTCAGGCAACCTCTACTGTGGCATCACCATCACCTACTTTGCACTTAGTGGATCACATTGATTCACAACAGGACTTGGGACCATTTCTACATTCTTCTTTTTTTCTTTGGATTTCTAAGACAACTAGTCAAAGATATACACATTAACAAAAGAAAAGGAAGAACAAAATATATTTATAATTGCGGTTTAATGGTCAATAAAGTGGATAAAAAGTATGAATATGAAAGCTCAATCTCACATCCGAAAAAGGTGGCATTGTTCTTCTTCACACTTACTTTCAAGAAAATCTTCATCCTTTCGCAAAATATTTTTTCCTAATATCAAATGTAATAAGTGAAATTAGAAATCTGAACAAAAGACAAATATCCTTTTATAGATTAAATTGCGTTATGGCGTAACAACTATATTGCATCGCTAATAGATATAAGTTAAATCCATATTGGATTTGTTAAGACATGTGAGGCGGATAGAAGACACAAATAATGTATATAGCCGACCTTAACTAATTTGAGACTAAAGCATTATTAATTGATTGATGATAAAAAAGGAATGTGAACTTTCTCTTTATGAAAGATCATTCCATTCCAAGCTAAGAAGTAGGGTAATATACACTAAGGTATAAAAGATTCAAACTTTTATTAGAATAAGCAAATTCCCAAATAATATGATACATTAAAACTGGTAATGAACAGCTAATAATATTCTTTGTTCATCCCAGAGAGCAACAAAAGTTAGACCAAGAGAGACTAATAGTGCTCAACTTGACAAAAGAAATCATAACTAAATAACTACACATTCTTAAAAATTAACCATTTACATTGTCAACAACATAAAATGGTCTCTCTAGATCTCGAGATGAGATTCTGAATAAGTTGTAGGTTCAAATCACGTGAAGAGTAAGTCGATATAACTTCTAATTAGCCAAAATCGACCATATCAACTCAGGGTCAAAAGAAGGCATTCTTGCAAGAGAACAATCTTCAAACTCCAATTCTATCATTGGTTTTTCGAACTGATGTGTGATGCTAGTGATATGACAGTTGGGATCGTCGTTCTTGAGCCCCACGTGGCAGTCATCAAGAACAGAACAAGGCGAATTCTCACTCTTCCACAATCCATCTTCAGAAGTACTTTGTGAAATCACATCACTATTACTCCAACTCTCATTACAAACAATTGAAGAAGAACAAGATGATGACTCCAAATCCAAATTTTTTGCAACTTTTTTATCACTTTGAACAATTTTCTTGGCACCCTTTTTAGCTCTCTCCCTTTTAACCTTCTGGCAAATAGCTTGAATCTTAGCATCCACTGAATTTTTCAAAGCATTCATCTTTGTACTATCTCCAAATCCTAACTTACTCAAATCATCACGAATGTTTGGAAAATTCAATCGTGCATATTCGCCTCGAAGTTTATATGCAGCTCTGTCATAAGCATAAGCTGCAGCCTCAGCAGTTTCATAAGTTCCAAGCCAAACTCTCATTCTATTCTGAGGTAGTCTTATTTCAGCTACCCACTTTCCCCAATGCCTCTGTCTCACTCCTCTATATAACTTTTTTTTACTTGGATAAATATAATTTTGTGAATATAAAGAATTGTTTTGATGTGGGGTTTGTGTTGAAGTTGTTGGAATTGTAACATTTGTTCTATTTTCTTCCCAAAATTTTTGTAACAAATCTTTTTGTCTAAGGTAGACTGAAGAACCAAAATTGTCTAGGACTGGGACGTAGTTGTTATTGTTGCCGACGTACAAACCTAGAGGCTCAAAAATAGGATTAGTAGTAGGCATTTGATTATTTGATTCTTGGCAATGAGAAAAGATTGAGTCTAAAGTGTTGGTACTACTTGTTAATAGGATTTGAGATAAGGAAGATCTAATTTGAGCAGCCTCATCATATGTGTAAGACATGTTTTCTTGAATTTTGCTCATGCTTTCTTGAACTCTATAAAATTTCTTAAAGAAATTAAGTTCCTAAGATAGACAAGTGATGTAGTAGAAAATAGAAAGGAAAAAGGGGGAAAGGGGTACTTAAAATTTGCCCCTTTTCTTGAGAATTAACAAAAATAAGGTTGAAGAAACTAAAAGATAGAAGTAAACTAATCCAGAGAAAATATGAGGATTTGTTAAAAGTTGGGGCTTGAGAATGAAGATTTTGAGTTTGATATTTGTGGTGTTTGTGGCCAAGTTTGGTCTCTTCTTTGGTGTATTTATAGCTGCAGAGTAAAGGATCTTTTTCTTAAAGGTTCATAACTTTTTTTACTCAAAAAGTCACATTTTTTATTTACCTTTTCACTTTTATCTTTTTTAACAATCTTTGAGTTACTCATGCATGCAGTGACTAAAAAGTGGATCCATGTTTTTAACCAAAGAATAGGTCAAAATTACTTTTTTATATCCCACTTATCTTGGGCTCGCGTTGTGCCCAATTAATTTAGATTCGTGCCTCGTAAGATTCATTAGAGATGAAAGTTCTTCCTATTAGATTTTTTTTTATTTCGATGACTCAAAAGGAAATTAAATTGTTCACAATTTTTTTCATATAGCGCGAATTTGGATCACAACCCAAATGCAAATATCGAACATCTGATGGGACCAAAAAGATCTTTTTTCGGACAACACAAGATAATAATGAAATGAAAAAAAGGTAATTCGGTGCACAAAGTATTCCACGTTCAGACATGATTCGGGAAAGGACTGTACCCAAAAAATATAATATAAACCGTCTATACTAATACAATCATTAATGACTGATTATATTGAACTAAAAAGACAAATATCTCAATGAAAAGTTAGTACAATCCCTCATAAACAGGCTGTAAATGAGTGCAGAGTTTGGAAAAGAAACTTTAGAAGTTAGAAGAAATCACATTCATAATTCACAAATCACAACTGGTGGTTTGACTATTTGACTCTGCCAAATGGTTAGTATTCTCCGTGTGGACCCCAAAATAGAGTGGACCCCAATTTATTGTTGAGATACAAAAAGCTACTTTATGATTTACTGTTGCACGGTTGAGCTTCTTTCTTCTTTACATCTCCTGCTTTGTGGCAGGAGAAATCTGTTTGAGACCTCTAATTAAGAATGAATGACTTAAAACTTCTTATTAAAAGTGATCGTAGTAAATTTATTGTTGTATGCGAAAGAAAGAAAAGTAGATAAAATTAAAAAAAAAAAAAAAAGTTAAAAAGAGATAAATTTATAATGTAAACGCTTATATCGACATTCTTATAATGTAAGCGCTTACGTCGACAGGATATTTAAATGCCTATAAAACGGGTATGTATTTTCATTAGCATATCATTCCTCAACTTCTTCTTTCTCTCTTCAATTAATAAAGAGCTATTCTTTGTTTGGCCGTGGAGTAGGCAAAAATTACCGAACCACATAAATCTTCTCTTGTCTTGTCTTGTGCAATTTATTATTTTTTTTTTAAATATTTTTTCCCTTCTATTAGCCGCTTCGAAAACAACTTGTATCAGCGCACAGACAATGTAATTCTGGTAGAAAAGTACGGTATTGGTACATGTACTATTCACAAGAATAGTGCAACACTATTGATCATCGTTACTATTCACATAAATTTTTTTTTTTTGGTGAAAAATGGCATCGGAAAAAGGGAAGGTTAAGATTGACAAGTTCAATGGCAAAGGTTTTGGAATTCTAGAAAATGCAAATAGCGAATTATTCGTACCAGAAAAAATTACACTTCCTCTGACCGAAGTAAAACTAGAGAATGTGGCCAACGCGAATTAGGATCTATTAGATCACGAAGCTCTTGGTGTGATTCGTTTGACGCTAACACGAAATATGGTGTTTAACATCATTAACGAGAAGACCACTACAAGCCTGATGAAGGCCTTATCAAATATGTACGAGAAGCCATCTGCTTCAAATAAAATCTATTTGATGCGTCGATTGTTCAACTTAAAAATAACAGAAGGTGGATCTGTTACAGAACATATCAATGAGTTTAATGTAATATTAACTCAGTTGATGTGGTGTGGGAGGATTCAGGGGCAAAGCTAAAATGTGAAATACGGGTTTGACCGAACCAAGTAGCTTTGGTCTAAATCCTCTATATTCATTAAATATCTACAAACTATTAACTTTGAACCAGTAACTTAAACGAAATAAAATCTTGAACTTATAAACTTTAAATTTTGATTGTGCCTCTGACAAAATTAAAAAAATGTTTTTAAAATTGCATGGGTGAGAAGAGAAAATTCACAAGTATAAGGAAAGTGTGAAAAACGAGTAACAAGCTAAATTAAGTAAAAGAGACAAGCCATATGCTAAACACCCAATATTGCAAAATTCCACCAAACTTGGATATTGTTTCAGTGCACATATCCAGCAAGTTAACCTGCATATTACTCTATTATGAAAAAAAGTCAAAAGTAGCAACATCCATTTTCATGAACAATAATAATTGCTAAAGGGTTTGTATTATACACATCTAAAAGGCACAGCTCGTTGCACAAGATATTTCGCACTCACGTAGGGTTCGGGAAAGGATCACACCCCCAAAAATATGATGTAAACAGCCTAACTTAATACAAATCAATATAAAAAAAAATTTATATTATCTTATCATTTTTACTTATTATAGTAGGTAATTTATCTTATTTTTAATTAAAAATAAAAAAAATTAATTGCAGATATCATTTGAAAGACCAGATAATATATAAAAAAAAAAAATACACACATTGTGTATATAACTTAAAGTCATAGTTAAACTAGACCTTCTTCAGAATGACATATCATTCATTGGAAATATGAACCCACACATTCTCTTTTGCACGAAATTAGCCAAACAAATATCCAAGAAAACATTACACCAAAAATCTTTTCAATACTTTCTAATGGGAGAGAATAATTTGTATAGTTAATCACGTTTCATTTGAAATTTGAGTGCACCACACACACACACACACACACACACACACATATATATATAAGATGATAAAAACATAAATAACTTAAATTTCACAATATATTGGAATAAGTATATATATATATATA
>MCJB01050747.1:0-15191 GCA_002018475.1 Nicotiana obtusifolia | reverse complement strand
TATATATATATATATATATATATATATATATATATATATATATATATATATATATATGGACCGAAGGACCAAATACTCATCAATCAACCACTTATTCCAATATATCGTGAAATTTAAGTTTTTTATGTTTTTATCATCTTTTATATATATATAACTCGGTCGAATAAGAATCATTAATTTTTATTGGCAAGAGGGAACCATTTCTCACCACTGACTTCGCTATCTTTCTATGAGCACTTGTGGATTCAGGGGCGGCATCAGCCCCCAAAAGTGCTTTCCTTCTCGCGAATGAGAAGTCTAGTTAGGCAGTGGAAACCCTGGAACGCGGAGCCCGTTCCGAATGCTTCTATCCTAGGCCCATCTAGTTTATCGAGGGATAGAACATAGAATAGTAGAAGATCCAGCATGCAAATTTAAGCCAAACATGTTTGAACCGTTCCTATAAAGGACCAACTCGCTATAGGATCGCTTCGATGGAGCTACAGGGAGTATCATTACAAAGGACTTAAACCCTGTCAAATTCTAAAATTTTTCAGTAATTTCTAAACCACGGTCTTGCCTGCTAAACCCCTTCACAACGTCCATCCTGACTTAAAAACGAGTTCTGCAAAAACCATCAGTTATGCTACCATAAACAGAGCTTATTATCTACCTTAAAACTGCCTGAGTTTAACCTTTAATCTAAGCCTCATCGAAAAAATACAGTATTAAAATTAATACTAAAATATGCTACAGAATAGTTCAAGATCCTTATATAAGATGAAGAGAAAAGAAGACGTGAAAGAGTTGAGTGGTGTTAAAACGCAAAATAAGCTGCTATCAAATTGAGGGCCTAATTTCATTAAATACGAAAAGTTAGAATTGAAAATGAAATGAATGGCCTTGTGTAGACAGGGCTCGTGTAGCATTGGGCCCACATATCTTTCATTTATGGCCCAAAAAGCTTTTCTCAGTATTTGCATGTGATACTGACCTAACTCTCCTTTAAAAGTCAATCCATAACACCCCCCAAACCCTTGGGAAAACTACAAAGTATAGTTATTCTAAAAAATAAGAGCCGAAAAATATATAATATATATAAGTAATTTATATATAATTAGTATATATTTGATTAATGAATATAATTATATTTTGCTAATGGACTAAATGAGTAACTTGCCAAACGGGACTTTTGCATCTATATCCGGTTTTAGAGTCACAATTGAACTTATACCCACTTTGTAAAGTTTGCAAAGTGTACCTACTTTACGATCAACTTCAGACTTATCGGGTCTGAAATTAAAAAAACAGTCTGAAGTGAAAAAGTTGCACTTCAAATGCACTTAAGGCCAAATAGGTCTGAAGTGCAATCAATGGTTTCATGCACTTAAGGCTAATAAGTCTGAAGTGAAAAATTGCACTTCAGATGCACTTAACGCCAATAAGTATGAAGTGAAAAATTACACTTCAGATGCACTTAAGGCCAAATAGGTCAAGTGTAACCAATGGTTTCATGCACTTAAGGCCAATAAGTCTTAAGTGAAAAATTGCACTTCAGATGCACTTAAGGCCAAAAGGTCTGAAGTGCAACAAACGTTTTGCTACACTTAAGGCCAATAAGTCTGAAGTGAAAAATTGCACTTCAGATGCATTTAAGGCCAAAAGTTCTGAAGTGCAACCAACGTTTTTATGCACTTAAGGCTAAATAGTCCTGAAGTGCAAATTGCTCAGAAACAGAAATTTGTTCTTCGAATTATAATAAACCAATATCATCAGGAACAAACATCAATCATCAATTTGTCAAAACAACAATAAATCTATTGAACCCATTTTGTAATTAAAAAAAAAAAACCTAAGCAATAGTAAAAAATAAAGCGTTATAACAGCTCACCATTGTAAATCACCATAAACTACATTTAAATATGTTCACAACCACCATATAAAATCATTGTCACAAGAAGAAGAAGAAGAAGGAGGAGGAGGAGGAGGAGAAGAAGAAGGAGAGGAAGGAGAACAAGAAAACGAAGGAGGAGAAAGAAGCCTGAAGTTGTTTAAAAAGTGAGTATAAGTTAAAAAAATTTAAAAAAATAAATATAGGTTAAATGGGGACTACCAAATAGGGCTCTCCGTACAATTTTTACTGCCCAAACCCCTTCCGCTTAGAGACAAAAGAATTTTCTCGCCCCTCCCAACACACTATTTTTATGTATTTTCAACCCGCCTCGCCCTACAAAGAACTTTCACGCCCCTAGTGTAAGGTGGGGGTACTAATTTAAAGACTTGCCTAGCAAAAAGATGAGTTTTGGCATTATTAGGGGGATTGAGTCACATTTGAGCCAACTTAGCAGCGAGCTGACGCCGACTAAAAAGAGTGGTCATTTGGTCCCCTCAAATGGTCCCAATTTTTCTCATATTCACCTGGTTATTTGACACGTCACTACTCCATTGCTTATCTAAAGACCAAATTTTTTTTTTTAAAAAAAAGTTTAATCTTGACGTAATCATGATATCATGATTAGCACATAAATGTATTATTTCTTGAAATTTTATCTATGAAGAAAAAATAGTTTCTTGAAAGTTTTTATCGAGCGCATGGCTTTGCGTCAGTGGCGGATCCAGGATTTTAAAGTGGTGGGTACTCACTCTCTGGCCATATAAGAAAATTGGTTCATGTAACAAACGATCCCTAACCACTTCATATTTGTGCACTCTATTCTCACCTCTTAACCAAAGCACCCAGAAGACTTTTATTTTAATGGGTGCTTGCTAGTTCTTTATACCAGTATTCCCTGTATTTTCTAAATAATTATACAGAGTTTGCGTTGGGGTTAATGGGTGCTTCACCACCTGACACGGTTAACATAGATATGCCCCTGGTTCGTGAATTTATACATTGTACCTTGAATATGTCCCTGTTTATTAGACTAAAATAAGTCTTATATCATTAAAAGTATAACTAAAATTGGCAAATAAATAAATAATAAAGAACACAAAAAAGTTCTTATCTTAATGAATTAAAGTAAAATACTAAATTATAGACTTGTAACAAAATAGCTAGCATAAGATATGAAGGATGATCACTTATTAATATAGCAAATTCTTCTACAATTTATTTAATTGAAAGTTCAAATACTCCACATGTTCTATATTACACTTTTGAATGTTTTTATAACAATTAGGAAAAATATAGAATGTTCTACCTTGATAAATTATCTTCTAAGTTAGATTTTATAAAAATTGTTCTACCTAAGAATAATTATTTAAAATATAGTGAAATTATAAAAGTGTTTATATTATATATTTCTCAATTTAAAAAACAACGAGTCTTGCAACACTTTATTTTTTTCATCAAGGATAGATAAGATAGCTTCAAGTGGTTGTAGTTGCAAATAAGCACCTCGCTTAAAAATAATATTTAAATTTATACGATATATATTCCTTCCGTTTTAATTTATGTGAATCTACTTCAGTGGACACGAAGGTTAAGACAAGAGGGAAGATTTTTTAACTTGTGATGTAAAAAATGCATATATATTTTATGTGGCTATAAATTATTATATAAAGATAAATTATTTCCAAATAAAAAAAACGGTAAATATATCTTTTTCTCAATAGATTCCTGTGCATATGTGACGATGTTCTTTTAATGGGAACAAGTGAACTATGGACACATTGAGAATGAAACTTCCATATTTTAATAAGTGAAGATTTTAATATTTGAAAAGCAAAAGAAAAAAAAAAAGCAATTGCAAACTTATTAATAACCTGTAAATAATTAAATTTTAGTATATTTCCTTAACAACCACGCTCTATAACAACATTTTACTCTAACAGATAAGTTCTATATGATTTCTTTTTATGTTATATTCTTTTAACTTTTTATAAATAACATCCATTATTATAGCAGGACACTCTTCGTAAAATTATTTCTCTATTATAATTACTTTATTGGATACATAAAGTTTATAATTTATAAGGTCAAATGAGGAAATTGAAACGTTAAAAATTCTTTGAACTTGGAATATAAAAAATTAAAAGATGAAGGTGTAGACCTTTTTATTCTGCCATTTTTTCAACATAAAGAGATTGGAAAAAATTGGTTAATTTGAATCTATAAATGTCGAACAAATGTCAAATATTATTATAGGTGCATAACAACTAGTTCCTATGACATGTAAAAAAAAAACCGGAACTAACGAGGTTATTATATAAATATTTAAATGTATAAAACACAAAAACATATATAACAAAAATCACAAATGAAAAAGAGATAATACATCGTGCGATTATATAATTCAAATATCTCATGAACAATAAATTAAATTACAGAACTTATAAATAACCTTTAAATTGGATCAATTGTTTTAGGTATAGACGTCTAGAAAGATAAAAGGAAAAAACATACTGCATAAGAAAATTTTATATCCATAATATAGTTATTGTGTCCGTGCTTGTTTGACCAAAAAATATAATTCCTGCTAAAACTATAAATAAGGTTCAATTACTGATTTTAATATAAATGAGTGAAAATTAGATAATATAAATGAGTGAAAAATAATGGGTAAAGATTGGATGAGTCGATATAAGTCCTACAAGTGTTTTTTTAATTAAAAAAGTTAAATATTTTCTTGGGAAAGTGTATATCATAAATTCATAATTAAAAGTGATAAATTTGTCAACTAATAAAAAGAATTATAGGTCTTATTTAAAATTCGGTTAAGAAAACAATAAATTCTTGGAATAAAAAGATGGTACCAAAGGTGTCACTATTGAGTGGCTATTTCTAATCCTTATGTTGCTTTCTTTGCAAATTACAAATTAGTACTATTCCTTAATATTTCAACCTTTTCAATTGTACTTTCCGTATTGGAAAGGACCATTATTTTTAAAATAATTTTCTTATAATAATTCGGTATTCGGTATCATTAATTTGATTAATTCAAAATTGTACTGCATAAAATCTTTTAAAAATAAAATCACTTTTTACCAAAGATTTTTCATTCTCAAAATTCAAACCCGCGCATGTGATTAAGTTTAGTGTCAATTTATTTTCATGTCTACTTAGTCATGGAAAGACATATTGTCAATTTAGTTTCAATATTATGAATTCTAATTACAGAACAAATTGAAAATGCATACAGTGGCGGATTCAGGATTTTAAGGTCGTGGGTGCTCACTCTCTGGCCATATAAAAAAATTGGTTCATGCAAGAATCGATCCCTAACCACTTCATATTTGGACACTCTATTCTCAACTCTTAACTAAAGCACCTAAAAGACTTTTTGTTTAATGGGTGCTTGCTAGTTCTTTATATTAGTATTCCTTGTATTTTCTATATAATTATATAGAGTTGGCGTCGGGGTTAATGGGTGCTTCAGCACCCGGCACGATCAACGTAAATACGTCCCTGAATGCATAAATGGATAACTCTTCAGTTATCAAGATATGGTCCCCTCTTATCGTAATTTCCATGTTGTTTTCTTTTGATATGGAAATGCATAGGCATTGTCTCCCTTGAGCTTCATTCCTTAGCTGTATTATTTTGTTGAAATTGACATCATGAAAAAATTGAAAAAAATAAAAAGAACTTAGACATCAAATCTTATGAGATCACTTTAATTTTGGAATATTACAAATTTACAATCAACTCCATCAAAGGTCCCCTTGCAAACTCCTCCATAAGTTTATACAATTTTTTTGTCTTTTCTTTTGTTTTTAATTTTTTGCTGCGTGCTATGTAATATATAGACGGATCCAGGATTTTAAGGTCGTGGGTGCTCACTCTCTAGCCATATAAAAAAAAATGGTTCATGCAAGAATCGATCCCTAACCACTTCATATTTGTGCACTCTATTCTCACCTCTTAACCAAAGCACCCAGAAGACTTTTTGTTTAATGGGTGCTTGCTAGTTCTTTATAACAGTATTCCCTGTATTTTCTATATAATTATACAGAGTTTGCATCGGGGTTAATGGGTGCTTCAGCACCTGACACGGTCAATGTAGATCCGCCCCTGGGTATTACATAGCACGATATCAAAAATCTCTAATTATCGACTGGTGTCACGTTAATTTTGTGCCTCGAAAAAATTTATGTTTTTAGTAGTGAGAAAGTTTGTGGTACTTGCTTGCATGGCTACGTTGATGTTAGTTAGGGTTTGGCCTTTCTATATTCAAGTAGTAAGATGGATTGTCCTTTTATTTTTTTTCGTTGTTTTCTTAATTTTGACTGTCCTAATTGGTACATTAGAACCAAAATAGCATACATTTGAAAAGGGTATATAACCCTTGGATATTTTTGTGGTTTATTGAGCATCTGGTGTATTTGAAATGTTTTGATTCGATTAATTCGGATTTGTATCGAATATATTCAATTAGAAATAAATCACTTTATACGGAAAGATTTTTCTATGTTTAAGAATCAATTTCAAAATTCTAGTTAAAGCAGGAAAATTCTAGTTAAGAGTGTCCCAAGATGATATAATGCTAAGAGTGCAACATACACTACTAAAAAATTGCCAAAAAGCATCTAGAAAAATCGATGGATATCGAACAGAATCCAAGGAAAATCGATCGATTTCCGATCGACTTTAACTCGTCGAAAAAATAATAGTCATTAACGTTCGGCGACCGTAGTCGGTCAAAATTTCCGACCGAATACGGTCGGTAAATTCAACACACCTTTGACTAAATAATCTGACACAAAATTAAATATATTGACCGAAGTCGGCCGGTATTTGTAGAAAATAATTTTTAATTAATTTTAAAGTAGCGACCAGCATCAGTCGATATCATAATTATGTAATTTTTTAAAAATTGTACGTTTCCAACAAAACTCGGATAGTATTATTAAAATATATGAAGTTTAAGATCAAAAATTCCGACCAATTTCGGTCGGTAATTCCAATACATGGAAATAATTTATTGTTGATACCAACCGATATCGGTCGGTAATTTTAAATTTTTAAAAATTTTATTTTAACGTTTCTGATCGACTTCGCTCGGTATGTGGTCGATTTTCTAGGTAAAAATTTGGCACAATACAGTTGTTTTACAGCTGCACCACCTGCCAACAACCAATAACAACCTATAATGACAGCATTACATTGCTGCCATTCAACCAATAACAACAATAACAACTATCAAAACTATATTAACAATATTTATAGTGTTTCAAAAACTCCAACAACAAAACGTTTCACAAGTTAAAACTTTGGTTTTTTTTTTTCCGACCAATTTCGCTTGGTATGCTCTAAACGGTTTTGACCGTTTTCTAGTAGTAACGTATAGGTTAAAATTTCGAACCCTATTATAGATAAAAGTCGGGTATTTATGTGACAAGAAAAATATAAACGGACGTCCTTATTTTTATCGAGTGGCCGAAAAATATATAAACGAACGACCTTATTATTCATCGAATTTCAAACCGCATATAATATTGTCTAAAATAGAAGGAGGGATGACTATATTGTCTAATCAAGGATTCAAGGGGTCACTATTTTTCTGCTTTTTTGTGTATATGAGCTGTCAATTCTTCTTGGAATATTTTTGAAAAAGGTACATTTTGGACCCAAGCCACAATGGTCGGTTTGAAAATTTTATCATTTTCTAAACTTTGAAACCGACCTTTTTTGTCTTATCACTTGCAGACTTTTTTGCCCCTCTAAATTGTTTGTTATAACTAAACCCGGATCGTTCGAATTTCACAAGTGAATCGAAAGTTAAATCTATATTGTATCTTACTAGAATGGCCTTAGCTATTCTCTTAAGGACGAGTCTCATTTTAAATTCCATTTCAGATAAAAAAGTATGTCATACTTGTGTTTTGAATGATCGAAATTTTAAGGTAAGCGTCGATAAGCACATTGAACTATTCATATAGCGGATTAGTCTTAGTGGCTACTCGGTTTTTGTTAACATATTAATAATTGATTGGATTAATACTTAACTTGTTGCAGCAAATTAGATTAGATTGAAGTCATTAGTATTCTTTAATAAATATTACACCGACGTAATAAACATAAGTTAATAATATATTCTGATATTTTTGCATATCAAAATTCATAAGATATACATATCAAAGCTAGAGAATGACTAAAAAATTCGAGTTGGATGTTCGAACCGAAATCCAGTACAAAACAATCATATAATTTGAGGGTAAATATGTACTCGTTATATACACATTATGCTTAACCAAATAGTTAAATGATGTGCATTTTTACTTTAAAATTTACTGCTCCACTCAAACCCAGAGCTAGCTGGTTCTCCCCGAAATGCGTTGAGGCGTAGCAGTTGACTGGACATCTAGGGGTAAAGCACTGTTTCGGTGCGAGCCGCGAGAGCGGTACCAAATCGAGGCAAACTCTGAATACTAGATATGACCTCAAAATAACAGGGGTCAAGGTCGGCTAGTGAGACGATGGGGGATAAGCTTCATCGTCGAGAGGGAAACAACCCGGATCACCAGCTAAGGCCCCTAAATGATCGCTCAGTGATAAAGGAGGTAGGGGTGCAGAGACAGCCAAGGTGCCTAGAGGACGGGCCAGATGCAGCAGAGCGACGACCGGGGGCGTATATGATACCTGGGCTCCGAGAGAGGGAGATGTAAGAAAAATTACCAACTTGACCCTTAGTCCGAGTATCATATTTGGTTATTTACTAAAATCCCTTTTTGGAGGAGAAGGATGGATTGTTAGTATGGACGATTTAGAAAATATAATCGGGTAAGGATTAAATTACTTCGTTTAGTGTAAATAAAGGGTGTGGCTGAAATATTTAACTAAACAGTAAGTGTCTATACAAGAGAGGTATTTGTCTAATACAACTATTATGACTAAGTCTTTACTTAATCAGTGAAACAAGAACCCCATAATAGCTGTATTATGTTAATATAACTATTATTGATTAAGTCTCTACTTAATCATTCAAATTAGAGTTAGCTAACTTTCCTTTTATAGAATAAGGAAAAAAGGTAGAATGTGGACACCGACATATACAACTTTTCAAACACTATTAGTGTAGAAATTAGAAGATCAGATAGCTAACATGACAAATTGTTTCCTACTCAATGTTTGGTATTCATATTGGAGTCCGATCGACTAATCTAAATTTATACTAGAAACTCTTACTTTAGAAGGTAAAGTGTTGCCTACCAAAGGCGGCTCGATATTCAAGACTCGAATTTAAGACTTCTGATTAAGGCAAAAAGGTAGAATGTGGACACCGACTTATACAACTTTTCAAACACTATTCCCTTTAGGGAAAGGCAAATGGGCAATTAGTGTATGAAATTAGAAGATCAGATAGCTAACATGACAAATTGTTTCCCACTTGATGTTTGGTATCCGCTTTGAAGTCCGACTAATCTGAATTTATACTAGAAAGTCCTACTTTAGAAGGTAAAGTGTTGCCTACTAAAGGCGGCTTGATATTCAGGACTCGAATTTAAGATTTCTGATTAAGGATTTGGAAGAGTAATAACAACAACAAACCGAGTGTAATCTACAAGTGGAGTTTGAGGAGAGTAATGTTACGCAGTCCCTACCTTGTGAAGGTAGAAAAGTTATTTTCCATAGACCCTCGACTCAAAGAACAGTCTCATTAATCTTAGTAGGTCTTAAGCTCTAAATTAATACTGGTGTTTTATTTTTTCATAAATAAAAAACATGAAAATAAAAAGAAATAAAAGGAGAGCTCAGATGCACAGATTTTCATCCTTTACATCAGAAACATGTGAAGACCCAAGTCTCACAGTTTGTGCAATATTCATCACAGCTCTTAGAGTGCACCAGCCGGGAATTGAACCCGGGTCTGTACCGTGGCAGGGTACTATTCTACCACTAGACCACTGGTGCCTTGTTGTCCTATAACTCCATGAAATCATTTACCACCTATTTCTTTTGCACTTGAAGACATAAATAGTATAAACTCCGAAGCAAGCGCGTTTGGTACAGTAGTAGTCTGGTAGTTGAGACTTCGCCCCTTCTTCTTCAGTAAAGCCGAGCCCAACTATTATATTAATTACGCCAAACATAGCTTTAGAGGCTCTTACTAGATAGGGTGGCAGAATAGAAGTCTCACTACTAGCTTTTAGTCTTAAGCAGGCAGCGGCGGTCAGGAATGAATGTTATACTAAACTATCCGCCACAGCTTCGCCGGTAGTAGCCGACTAGCTTCTTTCCGGCTAAGTTCAAACAATTCTTTGACCTGTCCAACATAATCCATAGAAATGTTTTTTTTTCCATCAAAAACATTCATCGGCGAGACATGTCCAATGGAGCGTACAGCTCATGAATGCATGATCCACATAACTGGTTTACATAATGAATGCATACCTTCAAATAAACATCTATTCATATCGGATATTTATACCAAACCAATAAATATATGACACATATCTTTACAAACATAGTTATCACTAATTTATAGTTAATTATTACATATTCTCACTTTAGTTTATCACATAGTAAATTAGTAGATGTTGATATAAATATCTTATGCGTATAAGTTTTTACCAAAGACATCCAATAGAATAATGAAATAATTAGTAGGAGTACTAGGTTTCTAAAATATCCTTGGAATTGCATTTTCAGCTTTAAACTAAAGCAAACCAATAAAAAATATCTTCCCTTGTATTACAGGCTGATCCAGTTTTTGATAGAACAATCTCATCATCTTTGCGTGATATGTACAGTACAAAAACCAAAAAAGAGGGAGGTGAAGTTAAAAAGAAAAGCTGCTAGTTTCAGCCTTGTAAGTTCATTTAGCATCCTCGTACATGGTGTCAATCACGTCCTGCCCATAGTAAAATCAGATATGAAAAGAACATGTAAACTAACAACAAAATATTATCAAAAGATTTGAGCCAAGGGTTTATCGGAAACAACCTTTCTATCTTCACAAGATAGAGGTAAGGTCTCCGTACACGCTACCCTCCTCAAACTCACTTATGAGAATATACTAAGTATTATTATTGTTGTATCAATATAGATCAACCGCCATAAGCCTTTTCCTACTAACTATATTCCGACGGGTAAAAATCCGTCTGAACAGCGTCGGAAATCATCAAATTCTGATGATTTTCAAATGGGATGTGCAACCGAAAGTGGGCGAATTTCTAATAGTGTTTCGAGGTAACTAGTACCACTTACATGGAGCAGTTACCTACGATGGTGCAAAATTTCTTTTACACTGTATTGAAGTTGCACTCATTATTTGCAGAGTGCCAACACTAGGTGCAAATGAAGCTCCATTGAGAAAAATGCATAAACGCATTGCACATAAAAGGACCCAAAGTTGACAGACTGAAACATGGAAAATGCTAATAACAGTCTTTGGTTGTTCCATGTCAACTACAGGTTAAAGTTACTGAAGTTTCTTTCCTTTTTAAAACCTGAGCCAAAGACCACAAAATATATTATTGGGCATGTCTACTTCTTTTCTTATGTCCATTAAGTTTATATTGCTATCTATGTGAAAAGCATGTAACGGTACACAAAGGCTTTACGAAGACCGTGATGTTGAAAAGAGTAGTCATACTTTTTGGACACGACAGAACAAATAAAATCGCAGCAAAACAAAGAGGAAGTCAAAAGAGGAAATGAAAATATTTGCACATGGATATTAACATTCACCAGGAGATTAGAGAGAATTTACCTTGTAGTATTTGAGCAACTGTGGTCTTTTCTTCTTAAATGTTGGAGTCAGAAGGTCGCGTTCCATGTCAAATGGCACCGGATCAAGGTGTAGAGCTTTTATGAACTCAAAGCCCTTCAGCTGCAAAAAAAAATGTCATGTTAACATAGGCTTTCCTTTTCTGCAAACGCAACACGAGCACCTATCACATTATGCAAACAGCCGCGATGAGAACTAACCTTCTTTTCTTTTGCAGCTTTCGTGAGTTCCCCTAGTATGTGCTCTTTCACCTTTGAATTTTCACATAAGGAATTAAAATCTCCAGAGACGCCATTCTGTTTAGCCCATTTTTCAACCTCTTGTTGGTTTGGGTTAACTACAGCAACAAGGAAAGACTCAAAGCTGCTTCCATATATCCATATCTGGAGCCAATCAAGGAAAAAGAAAAATGAGTACCGTAGAGTCTAAAATGGATAACAGGTTTTACCAATATGCTCTATTATTTATAAATATTCATTAGATTATGCCCCCAAATATATTTATATGCACAGCATGTGATGGCTTAACACTTATACAATATGCTATGTACTATATTAATATTTATCACATTACGCCCAAAACTGGAAGACTAGCTCTTAGGATATCATGGTGCAAAGATTGGCAAAGCTAAGAGAATTTTACAGAAAGCATTGGCATTAAGTTTGACTCAGGTGTCAGCTTTTAAGATTACATATCGGTGCCTTTATGAATAATGCTTCTTCCTTTTAACAGCATAGTGTCCACACAGATAGACCACGGGCAGTGAACATAACAAATGAAAATGTGCTACCTTATTTGTTTAGAAAATAAATTGCACATATGAAGTCACCAAATTGCTATAGTTAAGAGGAGAATGCATCTAACGGGACTGCTTACCGAGTCAATAACAGGATTATTGTCATATATATTCTCCAAATTTTCGACTGCAACATATTCACCTTGTGATAGCTTGAAAATATTCTTCTTGCGATCAATTATCTTCAAGCTACCATTTGGTTGCCACTCACCAATATCCCCTGACAAAAGATTTGTCCGGAGACAAGTCCAATTAAAACTTTTTAACAAGCAGGATATTTATAAATACAAGCGCAAAAAAGGAACTCAGAAAAACCTGTGTGGAACCACCCATCAATCATGACTTCTTTCGTAAGGTCCTCACGCTTGTAATAACCAGAAAACACAGTGTCTCCCCTCACGCATATTTCTCCACGTGGTGTGCTTGAAAGAGCGTCATATTCCATTTCAGGAACGGACTCCAAACACACGTCCACATTGGGCACAGGAGGACCAACCGTACCAAGCATATCAAATTGGTTGGGTAATGATACAAATGTACCAGCGCATGTTTCAGTCAGACCTAAAAGTAAATCCTGAATCATCAGCTTTGGCAAGAACACACACTAGCAAATCATCTGGAAGGACAATCCAATTACTTCAGCAATAAAAAGAAACCTATTTCAGCTGAAACCTAATTACCATGCCAGATCAGTTTCTGTAAAACTATATTGGAAGCTACTGCCTAATAGTTCAACAGATTTACCTATTTCAGCTATAGTCAACACCAATGTTATTAAAGGCGAAAAGTGCAAAAAGGTCTGTTGGGGCTTTGGAGAAAAACAACAAAAATATATGTGTAGTCCAAGACTAATATCTATAAGCCTAAATACCAAATATATAGACAAAGAAATTGTAGAAAATTTAAAATAAAGTGAAATATCAATTATTTAGTGTCGCCTCTTCAGAATTACGCTCATTGGTAAGGAAAAGTATGCCTTAGAGTCTTGATGACAACACCGAAGCGCCCGCTAAGTGAGGCGAAGCGCTCAACATGTTTTGAGCCTCGCTTCAGGGCTTATATGCACTTAAAGCGCGCCTTTGATAACACTGGTCAACACTCAAACATAACAACTAAAACGATGTTGCTGACTAGTTCATAAACCATAAGATTTATCATATATTTTTACAAACAATAAAATAAAAACAGATTAAGGCTGTTGAGATTTTCCGGGGTGAAGCATGACTATAAGTTTAACACCATCAGTGGAATTAACGTGGGGATTACGATAAAATACCATATCCTTGAAGAACATGAGCACATGCAACAACTCGCAGAAAAGCTTCTACATGAGATGAGAGAGGTGCTGCTCCAGATAATATTAGGCGCACTTTGCCTCCTAGCCCATCTTTTACCTAAGCAATCAGCAAATGCAACTAAAGTTACATATTTACTGGTACAACAGGAAGCAAAAAGAGAAGATATAGTAGCTGCTACTAGAGTATCTCCACCACCTTACTGAAAACAACTTTGTCGGAAATTGGAGATGCTTCGTGATATTTACACCCACTCTTCAAATATTGAAGTTTGCTGCAGAATTTCAAATAATGTTAGTATGATGCAGCCTCCAATAGACAATACCTCAAATAAATTCAATATTCATGCTAAACCAAAAAACGGAACCAAATTTCTTCTCAACTATACAGAATCCAACCAAATGCACTTCTATGGAAAATCAATTCAAAGATGAAAACACTCGTATTGGCTTAGAGTACTAATCTTTAAGTGTCTGGAAGTAGAACAGAAAGTGCTAGAATTGTATAACTGCACAGGTATAAATCCCACAATGTGAAACACCCATATTTTAGCCATATAAGTAAAAAGGTATGGACAAATATCAAAAGGCGCTATCATCAGATGCATCTTTTTCAAACCATAGATACAGTACCTTTCTTGGCAGCAGATGGGACAACTTAATATTTTTCGATCATCATAAAGACTTTTTTGAACTTTTTTGATTACTTTCGACCATCATAAAGACAAATGAAGCACCTTAGAAAGCTCAGAGATCGAGTTTAAGACACTGATGTTTGCATCAACAAAAAAGTTTTCCATCTCTTAACTACTCTAATTGAAATGAGAAACATGGAACAGAACTTACCGAGCATATGCAATATTGAACAGGGTGCTCCTTAGCCGACCCCCTGAAGAAATTTTCTGTTGCAAACCTGAGAATGATCATTGCAATCCGCACACAATTTTAACTGTTGATTTTTTTGGCTAAATTTCCTAGTCCCACATCGGTTAACAACCTTTTGGGAAGGAGGTTTGGAGTTATAAATTAACTCCTCCTCCTTCAATATTTGTATCCCAACAAACTCTCTTCTCCCACATTAATAAAAAGCGGGCTGTTTGAGCGGTGCTCGGAGACTAGGCTAAATTGGCCGAACTCCGTTAACAAATTTTCGGGTGTGTTCTTTCTTTGTCTCTTTTATTATTCCGCTTTATTTCTTTTCTGTTGTAGTATAATATTCAATATTATTTGTCGGGTATTTGTATTAGTGTTCTGTCTAGTTCATTTGTTTTTTGAACTAGTTCATTTCACTAGTTGTGTTGTCGTAGTGGGAAAATTACCCGATTTTCCCAACAATTGGTATCAGAGCCAAGGTACTATCAAAGTATGCTCTGTGGTTGCAGCATAGTCTGATCTTCCACATCAGAAAAGATTTATCTTGGTAACTGAACTGAAGGTTCACCTTTGGGTT
>MCJB01050746.1:12107-32383 GCA_002018475.1 Nicotiana obtusifolia | reverse complement strand
ACATTATGGCATAATCACATAGGTGAATTTACGGGGTATCACATTCTCCCCCCCTTAGGAACATTCGTCCTCGAATGTGAGGATACATATATATATATAATAGAGAAAACAATGTAAGGAGAAGAAATCACAGCCCTAAGGCTCACATTGGTTCGTGATTGAACAGCATAATAAAAAGAAGACATTAACCATAAGATTCTTACTTACAGCTTAAGGCGTTTCTTTCATTGTATTTTGAGCTCTTTCAGCATCATCATTATTCACATTCTGAAATAAATACGGGTACTTAGATTTCATTTCTTCTTCTGCCTCCCATGTCATTTCTTCTCCATTTTGATTTCTCCACAACACTTTGACAGAAGCTACCTCTTTTGTTCGTAGCTTATGGATTTGTCTATCCAATATGGCTACGGGAACCTCTTCATATGATAGATTCTCCGTAACCTGCACATCATGGATGGGGACGATCCGGGAAGGATCTCCAATATACTTTCTTTAACATTGACACATGAAATACTGGATAGACGAACTCCATTTCTGAGGGTAGTTCTAATTCATAAGCCACATGTCCGATCCGTCGAAGGATTTTATACGGACCAATGTATCTGGGACTCAATTTGCCTTTCTTTCCGAAACGCATGACACCCTTCATGGGTGAGATTTTCAAGAACACCCAATCATCAACCTGAAATTCTAAGTCACGACGTCGGACATCTGAATAAGACTTTTGTCTGCTTTGTGCTGTCCTCAATGGTTCTTGTATCATTTTCACCTTTTCAATAGCCTGGTGAATCAGGTCTGGCCCATGTAACTCAGTCTCACCAACTTCAAACTACCCAATTGGTGATCTACATTTTCTCCCGTACAAGGCCTCTATGGGGCCATCTTTATATTGGAGTGGTAACTGTTGTTATAGGCAAACTCTATGAGTGGAAGATGGTCATCCCAACTTCCTCTGAAATCTAGTACATATGCCCGTAACATATCCTCAAGTGTCTGGATAGTATGTTCAGCTTGTCCGTCAGTTTGTGGATGGAAAGCTGTACTGAGGCTCACCTGAGTACCCAAGCCTCTTTGGAAAGATTTCCAAAAGTTAGCCGTAAACTGGGCTCCTCTGTCTGATATTATGGACAATGGTACTCCATGAAGCTTGACAATTTCTTTGATATACAGCTTGGCATATTCTTCAGCTGTGTAGGTTGCCTTGACAGGCAAGAAATGAGCACATTTGGTAAGGCGATCAACTATCACCCAAATGGAGTCGAACTTGCGACTCGTGCGAGGTAACCCGACAATGAAGTCCATGTTGATTACCTCCCATTTCCAAGTAGGAATTTCTATGCATTGAAGCAATCCTCCTGGTTTCTGGTGCTCTACTTTCACTTGTTGACAATTAGGACACTGGGCCACAAAATCAGCAATTGATCTTTTCATTCCATTCCACCAATACTGTTCCTTGGCATCATGATACATTTTGGTTGAGCCAGGATGGATAGAGTATCTGGATTGGTGGATCTCCTTCATAATCCTTTCCCGTAACTGTGCCACATCGGGCACACACAATCGACCTTGACATCTCAAGGTCCCATCCCCTGCGATCTCGAAAGTTGAGACCTTGCCCTGCTGAACATTTTCTTTTAATTGTAGCAAGGTGGGATCTTCATATTGCCATGCTTTCACTTCCGTCACAAGAGATGATTCCGAGGTGTTATGCACAACAACACCTCCATTCTCGGAGTCTAGCAATTTAATTCTCATGCTGGCTAGCTGATGAAGTTCTTTAGTCAAACTTCGCTTGCCCATTTCCACATGCACTAAACTCCCCATAGACTTACGACTGAGGGCGTCAGCCACAACATTAGCTTTGCCCGGATGATACAATACTTCAACATCGTAGTCTTTTAACAGTTCGAGCCAACGTCGTTGCCTTAAATTCAACTCTTTCTGACTGAAGATATATTGCAAACTTTTGTGGTCTGTATAAATATCGACATGGGCACCATAGAGATAATGTCTCCATGTCTTCAAAGCATGTACCACTGCAGCCAATTCTAAGTCATGGGTGGGATAATTCTTTTCGTGCGTCTTCAACTGCCTAGAAGCATAAGCAATTACCCTTCCGTGTTGCATCAATACACAACCCAAGCCTATACCGGATGCATCACAATATACCACATAGCCTTCAGTTCCATCGGGAAGAGTAAGGACTGGAGCGGATGTTAATCGATATTTCAGTTCTTGAAAACTCCGCTCACACTTATCTGTCCATAGAAACTTTGCAGCTTTTTGAGTCAGCTTAGTCAAAGGCGCGGATATAGAAGAGAATCCCTCTACAAACCGCCTGTAATATCCTGCTAACCCCAAGAAACTACAGACTTCTGGTGGTGTAGTAGGAACTTACCTTGCATGTTGATTAATCTACTTTTCTTTTCTTGATTCTTCAATCCTTAAGTTCGCCCTTTAGTTGGGTTTGCAAAGGAAGTGCTTCAGCTAGGGTTCCTTCTTGCTTCTTCAATTTATGCTTTCCTTCTTCAATTTCTTGTGTTTGGATGAAGAGGAATTAATTGGGGGTCATGGGTTCTTGAGAGATGTTCTTAGGGAGCTTTCTGATATTTTGGGTCTTATAAAAATGAAGAATGAACGAGTTAAAGCCCCTTTTATAGGTCAAAGAATCAAAAATTCAATTCCAGTACATTGTCAAATTCGCGACGTGGGGGAGGGATTTCGCGGTTCGCTTTTGGATTTCGCGGACCGCTTTTTGGTCGCGAAACACGATCGAAGTTTCTATTTCTGTTCGCGACGTGGATGGGAAATTTTGCGGTTCGCTTTTCCATTTCGCGAACCGCATTCCCGTCGCTTTCCTCGCCTAAACTCTCTGCCTCAGTTCGCGACGCAGAAGGCTGATTTCGCGAATCGCTTTTCATTTCGCGGTTCGCTTTCTCGTCGCTTTCTTGGCCTTAGTTTTCTGTCCGTGTTCGCGATGGGCAGGGTGATTTCGCGAACCGCTTTTCAGTTTCGCGGTTCGCATTTTCCACAATGCATCGCTTTCTTTTTTTTTTTTTTTAAAAAAAAATTTTCAATATATTTCAACCCATTCTTCTTATTCTTAGGCCCATACACACTTACCACATTACGGCATAATCACATAGGTGAATTTACGGGATATCATACTGGCGCACCCTAAGGTGAAGTGCTAGGCCTAATGAAGCCTTTATCCAGCAAGTCCTTCAACTATACTTTCAACTCTCGCAATTCTGCTGGGGCCATTCTATATGGAGGGATAGAAATTGGGTGAGTATCCGGCAACACATCGATGCCAAACTCAATCTCCCTTTCAGGAGGAAGACCTGGGAGTTCATATGGAAAGATATCTGGAAATTCATTGACTATGGGAATTGATTGCAGAATAGGAGACTTCGCCTCCGCGTCCATAACGCGAACGAGATGGTAGATGTAACCTTTGGAGATCATCTTTCTTGCCTTAAGGTAGGAAATAAACCTACCTTCCGGCGTAGCAATGTTTCCCTTCCATTCAAGGAGGGGTTCACCAGGAAATTGAAATCTAACCATCTTCGTATGACAATCAACATTTGCATAGCATGATGCCAACCAATCCATTCCCATTATTACATCAAAATCAACCATTTCTAATTCAAACAAATCTGCCGAGGTTTGACGACTACAAATCGTCACGGTGCAACCTCTATATACTCTCTTGACAACCACGGAATCTCCTATTGGAGTAGATACCGCAAATGGTTTACTTATTAATTCAGGTTCGACATCAAACTTATCAGCCACAAGGGGTGTAACATAAGATAATGTGGATCCAGGATCAATTAATGCATATACATCATGAGAAAGCACCGATAATATACCTGTAATGACATCCGGAGATGACTCAAGGTCCTGTCGACCTGCTAGAGCATATATGCGATTTTGAATACCACTCGAGCTCGGTACTACACCTCTGCCCCTACCACTACCTGCTGGCTGCTGGAAACCCCGCACTGGAGGTCGGATTGATAAGGAAGAACCAGTCACTGATCTAGTCAGCTGAGCCATACCACCACCCCTTCTGTAAGGGCAATCCCGCATCATGTGGCCAGGCTGTCCGCAAGAATAGCATGTATCAGAACCTCGACGGCATGGTCCAAAGTGGGTCCTGTCGCACTGCTCACAACGAGGTATTGGGGGTCTCGTCCGACTAGTAACCCTGTGATGTGGTGAGCCTGATGCCCGCGAACTCTGGAACCGTAGAGGGCCACTAGATACAGGTGGTGCTGAACTCCTCGAAGAATGGGGCCTTACACTACTTCTGGAGTCACCAGAATACCCTGCAAATCTTGTTCTCTTATGCTGGCTCCTATCCTGCTCCCTGTCTGCCCTTTGCTGGCGTTTACGATCCTCTATGATCTGGGCATAGGCCTGAATACGGGAGATATCCATACCCTCTATCAAGGAAGCTCTTATGACTTCATTTATTAAATGCGGTCCTAATCCGTTCACGAACAAGTGAACCCTATCGCTCATCTCGGCCACCATGTGAGGAGCATACCTTGCCAGAGAGTCAAACTGCATACTGTACTCTCGTACATTCATATTACCTTGTTTAAGGTTCAAGAATTTGTCAGCTTTAGCTCGTCGTACCTCAACTGGCAAGTAATGGCGAAGGAACGCCTCAGAAAACTTATTCCACACAGGCGGGGGAGCATTCGGACCCCTGGATCTTTCCCCAACTGTCGTACCAGAAGACTGCTAAGTCCCGTAACCGATAAGAAGCCAGTTCTACTGCCTCTGTATCACTGGCATGCATAACCCGCAGTGTGCGGTGTATCTAATCAATAAAAGCCTACGGGTCCTCCTTAGGATCAGACCCGGTAAACACTGGAGGATCCAAATTGATAAAGTCACGAACCCTTGCACTAACGGTCTTTCAGTAGCACCGGTATTCTGTCTATAAGCCTGAGAAGCTACCAGGCTAGTCAACAACTGTACTGCAGTCCTCAAGTCCTGGTCTGGAGTACCAGAAGAAGGGACTGGAGATGCTAGGTAGCTCCTGATATCCTCTGGGGAAGGAGGAGTAGATGAGGTCCGAGAAGGCATCTCACTTCGAGGCTTACTTTGGCCTCCTCTGGGGCACCTGACTGGTACCCTCGCCCGCTTTTGTATCAAGCCGTCTATTACTTGTTCGCTTCCTATTGGATGTCATCGCTGTAGGAAAACAAGGCGAATGTTAGAAATAAATACTTACAACTCAGCTCTGGGCACGATCTAGATTTAGAAATAAGGTAACATTCCTAAATGTCAGGTAGCCACCTGATTATAAAATGTGGCCCGCTACACACCCATAATCAAGACTCTACTAGACATGGCTCATAGACAATCCCTAGGACACGACCTTGCTCTGATACCAATTCTTGTCATGACCCAACCGGAGGGTCGCGACATGGCATCGGACCCTGCTCGCAAAGTGCCGGCGTACCCTTCATATCTGCTATCTTACTTTCTTTATTATCTAGAAGGCCGGTGAATGCCTGCAAACATAGCAACAATGATCATAATTAACTCAGACCTTCCGATAACAACACATTTTATACACATATATCCACAGAAAAACTACATCATGACGTAGGCATACATATACAACATGCCACGGCCAACACGGCCATTGTGCAAAAGCTATACAACAGAATACATACGCTTGCCGACAAGGCAATTCAGCTATACATAAGTCATCCCATTGTCTAAACATAACTCAATACTTGTCTGTACAAATACATAAACTGACACTTGTCTATGAGCCTCTGCTGAAACATACATCATACAACCTGTGTCGGAACAGGACCCCGACACGCCCAGAATGCCTATACAAAATGTATACCAAGGCTATAGCAAGTCCGAAGGATGAATCTTGACAATATCAGCTGAACTGGATAGCCTACTACGGTGGGGGAGCTTCGTCTATCAGTCTATCAGGACCTGCAACACGACATGCAGTGTCCACAAATAAAGGACGTCAGTACGGATAAGGTACTGAGTATGTAAGACGGGAAAGCATAACATAGAGCAATGATATAAGTCAGGGTAGGAAACATATAACCTGTACCATCTGAAAGCCTCTGAGGGCGGCTAACCATGACATGCTCGTCGTGCTTATGCATATATACATAACCTTTCTAACATCATCATAAGCATGTTCATTATCATTATCATCATCTTATACATAACCTCCGTGGCCTTACCATTTTCATATACATTTACATACGCCTCTGTGGGCTTACCACTTTCATATAGATTTACATACACCTCTGTGGGCTTACCATTTTCATATACATTTATCGTTATCATATATGTTTACATAGTCATTATCTTATACATTTACATACGCCTCTGTGGGCTCGTCATCATCTTTGTACATTTACATAGGCCTCTGTGGGCTCGTCATCATCATCATAGCATATCATATCATACCCGGCCGTATCAGGCTCAGTCACAACATACCTGGCCATCATTAGGCTCGGTCACAACATACCCGGCCTTCATTAGGCTGGTCAAGGGAATTTGATTACATATGTATATAATGCATGCTCAACTTATGAAAATATGTTCTAAGCCTTTTTGAGTGACATACGACAGTTATCCTCTTTTCACGTAATTAAGAATATCTCTTTATTATGAACCTTATAAGACTTAGGAAATGCCCACAACATTGATATCATAAGAACAAGAGCAATTCTTCCATAAGAGGGAAACAATATAAGCAACCCTAGCTTCTAAGAATAGAGTATTCTTTTGGGGCTCGTTCATTGCATTATATTTAATAGGAGTCGTGCAAAAGAAAGAACGGTATAGTCTTACATACCTGGTATATACTGCACCAGTTCTCAAGCTACGCAATTACTACAATTCCTTAGTCTGCATTTAAAGAACAGTTCAACCGTTACTCACTAAACGTCATAGCTATCATTAATCATAATCCCCAAATTTTGCATGGTGCTTCTCCACTCCCTTCCTCCTCTAAGTCTTATCAAACATAGTTATAACACATGCAGCTCGTCTACAACCCAAAATGACCAGTACCCATTCCATTTAGCAGCAATTATCTTGAATTCATGGTTTCCAATCACCCTCCCATGAATACTTACATGCATGGAAGAACATATCATGAATTCCCAAGAGAAGGTTGCATGAAAAGGAGTAATAACTTACCTTGCATGTAGATTATCTAGTCTTTTCCCTTGATTCTTCAATTTCTATGTCTCACTCTCAATTAGGGCTCGCAGAAGGAGGAGACTCAGCTAGGGCTTTTCTTTGGTTCTTCAATTTCTAGATTCTTCTTCAATTTAGAGCTTGGAAGGGGAAGAAATTGTTTAGAGATCGTGTGGGACTGTGAGAGGGGTCATTGGTGGTCCTTCTACTGAGTTTGAGTTTAGAAAAATGAAGAAAGAACTGGGTTGCACCCCTTTTATAGGCCTGTCAATAAGTGACACACATGTATGACATTTTTAGGTTTGCGATCGTATTTCTGCCGCAAACACGACATGCGGTTCGCATTTTTGTTGCAAATCTCAACCTAAAAATCTGTTACATTATGTGATATAGAAGGGTCAGATTTGCGGTTCGCATTTTCAACAATGCGACCGCATTCTGGTCGCATTTCTGACGCTGATTTCAGCCCTGAACTCTGTTCCATTCTGCGATAAAGGATGTCACATTTGCGGTCCGCATTTGCATTATGCGGCAGCATAGTGGCTGCATTTCTGACACAAATTTCTGCCTAGAAATCTGTGTCAGTTTGCGGTTTCAATGTTGGATATGCGGTCCGCATTTGTGTTTTGCGGTCGCATATCCAACTCCGCGATGCCTTTGCTCTTTTCTTGATTTTTTTTTGAACTATTTTCCGGGTTCTTAGGCTCTTATATGTAAAATATCTCACAGCGTATTCTAATGTATGAAATTACGGGTTGTAACAATGGTCATCCCAATTTCCCTTAAAATCTAGAACACATGCTCGCAACATATCTTCCAGCGTCTGGATAGTTCGTTGAGCCTATCCATCAGTCTGCGGATGAAAAGCCGTGCTAAGATTTACCTGTGTGCCCAAACCCTTCTAAAAAGACCTCCAAAAGTTAGCCGTAAATTGAGCTCCTCGGTCTGATATAATAGACACCGGCACACCATGAAGTCTAACAATCTCCTTGATATACAGCTTCGCATAGTCTTCAGCTTTGTAAGTTGTCTTAACTGGCAGAAAATGGGCACATTTTGTAAGTCGATCAACTATCACCCAGATGGAGTCAAACTTATGATAAGAGCGAGGTAATCCAATAATGAAGTCCATATTAATCACCTCCCATTTCCAGGCTGGAATCTCTATGTTCTGAAGCAATCCGTCGGGTTCCTGATGTTCTATCTTTACCTGTTGACAATTGGGACACTGGGCTGCAAATTCTGCAATAGACTTCTTCATGCTATCCCACCAATACTGCTCCTTGACATCGTGATAGATCTTTGTCGAACCGAGATGGATGGAATATCGAGATTGATGAATCTCATTCATAATCTTCTCTCGCAACCCTGCCACATTAGGTACACATAATCAGCCCTGGTATCTTAATGTTCCATCTCCTCTGATCTCAAAAGCTGAAATTTTGTCCTACTGAATGCCCTCTCTCAATTGTACCAAGTTCGGGTCATCATACTGCGTGCTTTTACCTCGGCTACCAGAGATGATTCTGAGGTGTTATGCACAGTGACACCCCCGTCCTCAGAGTCTAACAATCTGCTTCTCATATTGGCCAGCTGATGAAGCTCTTTAGTCAAATCCCATCGACCCGCTTCGATGGTACTAAGCTTTCCATTGACTTACGACTGAGGGCATCTGCTACAACGTTGGCTTTACCGGGATGATACAATATCTCGACGTCGTAGTCTTTCAGTAATTCGAGCCAACGTCGCTGTCTCAAATTCAACTCCTTCTGACTGAAGAGGTACTGAAAACTCTTGTGATTTGTGTAGATGTCAACATGGACGCCGTATAAGTAGTGCCGCCATATCTTCAAAGCATATATTACTGCAGCCAATTCCAAATCATGGGTTGGATAATTCTTTTCATGCTTCTTCAATTGTCTTGAGGCATAAGCAATCACCTTCCCATGTTGCATCAATACGCATCCCAAACCTACACCTGAAGCATCACAATATACCACATATCCTTCTGTTCCCTCTGGGAGAGTAAGCACTGGCTTGGAGATCAACCGATTCTTTAGCTCCTGGAAGCTACGTTCAGAAGCGTCGGACCATTGGAATTTGGTAGCTTTCTGCGTCAACTTAGTCAATGGTGCCGATATAGAGGAAAACCCTTCTACAAACCTCCTATAATATCCTACTAGCCCTAGAAAGCTGCGAACCTCTGACGGTGTCGTGGGCCTTGGCCAGCTCTTCACTGCATCGATCTTCTGAGTGTCGACACTAATACCCTCGTCAAATATCACATGGCCTAGGAATGCTACTGAGTTCAACCAGAATTCACATTTGGAGAACTTCGCATATAACTTGCGATCCCGTAGAGTCTGTAATACTATATGCAAGTGGCCTATATGTTCTGTCTCTGAACGGGAATACACTAGAATGTCATCAATGAATATAACCACGAACACATCAAGATAAGGCTTGAATACGATATTCATGAGATCCATAAAAGCTGCCGGGGCATTTGTTAACCCGAACGACATTACCAGGAACTCGAAATGCCCATATCTCGTCCGAAAGGCTGTTTTTGGAATATCCTTCTCCTTGACCCTCCCCTAGAAATACCCTGAACGTAGGTCAATCTTGGAAAAATATGTGGCACCCTGAATTTGGTCGAACAGGTCGTCAATCCTTGGAAGTGGATATTTATTCTTTATAGTAACCTTATTCAACTATCAATAATCAATACACATCCTCAACGACCCTTCTTTCTTCCGCACAAACAAGACTGGCGCACCCCAAGGTGAAGTGCTAGGCCTATTAAAGCCCTTATCCAGCAAATCTTTCAACTGCAACTTCAACTCTCGCAATTCTGCTGGGGCCATTCTGTATGGAGGGATAGAGATCGGGTGAGTATCAGGAAACACATCAATGCCAAACTCAATCTCCCTTTCAGCAGGAAGACCTGGGAGTTCATCTGGGAAAACATCCGAAAATTCATTGACCACCGGGATTGATTGTAGAATAGGTGGTTTCACCTCCGTATCCATAATGCGAACAAGATGATAGATATAACCCTTTGAGATCATTTTCCTTGCCTTAAGATAGGAAATAAACCTACCTTTCGGCGTAGCAATGTTCCCCTTCCATTCAATGATGGATTCACCAGGATATTGAAATCTAACCATCTTCGTATGATAATCAACATTTGCATAGCATGAGGCCAACCAGTCCATTCCTATTATCATCGAAATCAACTATTGCTAACTCAAATAAATTCGTCGAGGTTTGACGACTACAAATCGTCACGATGCAACCTCTATATACCCTCCTAACAACCACAGAATCTCCTATTGGAGTAGATACCACAAATGGTTTACTTATTAATTCAGATTCGACGCCAAACTTATCAGCCACAAGGGGTGTAACATATGATAATGTAGATCCGGGATCAATCAACGCATATACATCATAAAAAGCATTGATAATATACCTGTAATAACATCCAGAAATGACTCAAGATCCTATCGACCTGCTAGAGCATATATTCAATTTTGAATACCACTCGAACTCGGCACTGCACCTCTACCTCTGCCACGACCTGCTGGCTGCTGGAAACCCTGTGCTGGAGGTCGAATTGATGAGGAAGAACCAGATACAGATCCAGTCGGCTGAGCCATAACATCACCTCCTCTGTTAGGACAATCCCGCATCATATGGCCAGGCTGTCCGCAGGAATAACATACATCAGAACCTCGACGGCATAGTCCAGTATGGGCCCTGCCGCACTGATCACAATGTGCTGTTAGGGGTCTCGTCTGACTAGTATCCCTGTGATGTTGCGAGCCTGATGCCCGCAACCTCTGACCTGGACCCGAATAGGTAAATCGATCATATCGAGGTCTCTGAAACTGTGGAGGAGCACTAGCTACAGGTCGTGCCGAACTTCTCGAAAATTGGGGTCTGACACTACTTCTGAAGTAACCAGAATACCTTGCAAACCTAGTCCTCTTATGCGGGCCCCTATCCTGCTCCCTGTCTGCTCTTTGCTGGCGCTTGCGATCCTCTAATGTCTGGGCATAAGCCTGAATACAGGAAATATCCATGCCCTCTATCAAGGATGCTGTCGTGCCCTTATTTATCTGATATGGGGAGCATACCTCGCCAAAGATTCAAACTGCATATTGTACTTTCGCACACTCATATTACCTTGGTTAAGGTTCAAGAATTTGTCAGCTCTGGCTCATCGTACCTCAATTGGTAAATAGTGACGAAGAAATGCCTCAGAAAATTCCTTCCACACAGGTGGGGAAGCATTCGGGCCCCGGGATCTTTCCCAACTATCGTACCAGAAAACGGCTAGATCCCATAACCGGTAGGAAGCCAATTCTAGTGCTTCCGTATCACTAGCATGCATAACCCGCAGTGTACGATGAATTTGATCAATAAAAGTCTACAGGTCCTCCTTAGGATCTGATCCGGTAAACACCGGAGGATCCAAATTAATAAAGTCACGAACCCTCGTACTAACCGGTCTATCTGTAGCACCGGTATTCTGCCTTTGAGTCTGAAAAGCTACCAAGCTAGTCAGCAACTATACTACAGTTCACAAGTCCTGGTCTGTGGTACCAGATAAAGAAACTGGGGAAGTTGGATGGCTTCTATCCTCAACCCGAGGACAATCTCTCAAATACACATGTTGATGTTGTTGACCCATTTTTCTTTTCTTTGCTGATTCCTCTCAATGAAATTTTCCATGTTGCACTAAGTTACTTACGGATGTATGCATGCGGTCCGGGAACACTTTGGGGTGAACACCCATCCGAACAAGTAGGGTCAATAGTTCAGCATTTAGGCCGTAACATTTAGCAACAAATAAATATTTAACCCAACAAGTGCTCTCCGAACCAAGCTAGATAGTCTCCTATCACTAGGCTCACCAACCAACCTGGAGTTTGTAGAAAGGGGATTCTTCAAATATCCCATGTTGTAGGGGCTTCAAAGAAAGCTTGTAGTTTAGGGGTGCGCAGGTTTTCCACCCTATACAAGACAAGGGGCTAGCGCGCAATGGCTTTCTCTGATAGAGGCTCGCTTCTTCATATTCTCCGGGGAAGGAGGAGTAGATGAGGTTCGAGATGGCATCTCACTCTAAGGCTCACTTTGGCCTTCTCTGGCTTGGGGCACCTGACTTGGTACCTTCTCCCGCATCTGTACCAAGCCGTCTACTAGTTGTTTGCTTCCTAGCTGAAGGCATGCTATAGGAAAACAAGGCGAATGTTAGGGATGAACACTTACGACTCAACTCTACGCACGATCTAGATTTAGGAAGAAGATAACAACCATAAATGTCAGGCAGCCTCCTGATTATAAATGTGGCGCGCTACACACCTATAATCAGGACTCTACTAGACATGGCTCATAGACAATCCCTAGGACACGACCTGCTCTGATACCAAAATTTGTCACGACCCAAGCCGGAGGGCCGCGACGGGTACCCGGACCCTACCTATCGAGTGCCGGCGTACCTGTCACCATATCCTTCTTATTGTCAATAAGAACCGTCGAGACTAGCATAAATAGAAAACAGTAATCATACTCAGCTCAAACCTTCTGATAATGACATGTACATATATTTATAATATGGCCAACAAGGCTGCAATGCAAAAAGCTATACAACAAAATACATTTGCCGACAAGGCAATCTCACTATACAAAAGTTAACCCATTGTCTATTATCTATGAGCCTCTACAAGAAGACAAACATGCAACCTGTGTCGGAACAGGGCTCCGACATGCCCAAAATGCCTATGACAAAATGCATACGAAGACCACGGCAAGTCCGGAGGATGAATCTTGCCAATATCCGCTGAACCGAGCAACCTACTATGGTGGGGGAGCTCCGCCTATAAGTCTATCCGGACCTGCAGCACGACATGCAGCATCCACAAATAAAAGGACGTCAGTACGGATAAGGTACTGTGTATGTAAGACAGGAAAACATAATATAAGAACAGTAATATGAGTCGAGACAAGAAACATACAACCTGTACCAACTGAATACCTCTGAGGGCAACTAACCATGACATGACCTGTACCAACTGAATACCTCTGAGGGCAACTAACCATGACATGCCTGATCAGTGGTTGCACAATAGGTGCCTGCCCGGCCGACTATAGCGCGGTGCGGTAAAGTAAAATAGCTGTCGTCTATAGCGTGACTAAATAGAGTAAAACATATAGATATATATAGTTTCACAATAGGTGGCTGCCCGGCCAACTATAGCGCGGCGCGGTAAAGTATAATAGATAATGCATGTTGGACTCATAGGAATCATGCTTTCAAGGCGACGAAGGGTCGGAGAAATAACGACACATCAATCCTCCATAAGAGGGGAAACAACATAAGCACTCCTAGCTTCTACAATTGAGTATCTTTGGGGGCTCGTTCATTGCGTTGTATACAATTAGAGTCGTGCAAAAGAAATAAAAGGGACGGTCTCACATACCTGGTATATACTGCACCAATTTCACGCTACGCAACTGTCACAACTCCTTAGTCTACAACAAAAGAAACGATTTTATCGTTATCCTCCAATCGTTATAGTTATTATCAACCACAATCCTAAACTTATATGGTGTTTCTCCACACCCTTCTTCCTCCAAAACTTCCACAACAATAGTAGTAAGACATACAACCCAACAGCAACCCAAAATAACCACAACCTAGTCCATTACACTAGTTAACTTGAACTCATGGCTTCCAATCACCATCCCATGAGTTCTTACATGCATAGAACGAAATACCATGAATTCCCAGGAGAAAGGGTGAATAAAGATAGCAGTAACTTACCTTGCAGGTTAGATAACTCAGCCCTCTTCCTTGGTCCTTCAACCTCTAGGCCTTACTCCCAATTAGGGCTTGAAAGAGAGGAAAATCAGTTGGGGCTTTTCCTTGGTGCTTCCGTCTCTAGATTATTTTCCCTAATTAGAACTTGGAAGAGATGGAAATTGATTAGGACTTGTGTGGGATTTTGAGAAGGGGTCGCAGGGCTCTCTATTTCATTTGGCTTTTAAGGTTGGAAGTAAAAGTGAAATATCTGGGTTATACTCCCTTTTAAAGAAATTAAGTGGCACACGTGTCTGACGCCTTCACGTCTGCGATCGCATTCTCGTCGCAGAACTAACATGCGGTTCGCATTCTGGACGCGAAACTCAACCAAAAAATCTGTCTCATTCTGTGACGAAGGATGTCTGATTTGCGGTCCGCATTTTCAGTATGCGATCGTATACTGACCGCATCCCTGACATAGATTTCTGCCCAGAAATCTGTTTCAGTTTGCGATACATTAGACATGATATGCGGTTCGCATTTCAGAAATGCGATCTCACTTATGACCGCATTTCTGGCACTTGTCTTAGTCCAGAAGTCTGTCTTGATCTGCGATTTCAGTGTTAGATATGCGGCCCGCATGTGGGTTTTGCGGTAGCATACCCAGCTTTGCGAAGCCCTTTGCTCTTTTCTTGACCTTTTGGACTCATTTCTGGTTCTTAGGCCCTTATACGTAGACTATCTTACGGTGCAATCTAACATACGAAATTACAGGTTGTAACAGGCGCCCACCGTGGAGCTAAGTATAATAGTGAACGTTTGATACAATTTTCTGTCACACAAGTTATTTTACGCTTGTTCTTTGGAGAATTTTTTGATTTCAGGTTATAATAAAACCATGTCACACTCACAATCTATGCCTCTGTACGTCGATGGCAAGTCTGACCACCAGGGCGAAAACAACAACGTAGCGCCCGGTGATGAAGTTCAGTCGATGCTAATTCACAAATGGCGGTTGATGTGGATCAGACTACTGGCCCATCAAACAGTGTTCGTAGAGAATACCGTTCAACAACTCAAAATGACGAAGGAGACGGGATTAACCTCAGGATGATCTTCAACATGTTGCAAGCCTAGCAGCGGCCATTGCCCAACTGCAAAATCGGAGCCAAATTTCGAATAAGGTTGAGGCCGGCCCTTCTCGGGGAACCATCACCAAAAATGAACCAATCACAGAGGAACCGAACGAAGGCGGATCGAGGGAGAGTTCCGGGATCATGAAGATGCTCGAGGAACTAACCAGACGAGTCGAGTCTGGCGAGAAGAAGATCGAGGCCAACGACAAAAAGGTGGAGACATATAATTCGAGGGTGGATCAAATCCCAGGAGCACCCCCGGTATTGAAAGGCTTAGATTCCAAGAAATTCGTGCAGAAACCTTTCCCGTCAAGCGCCGCTCCAAAACCCATACCGAAGAAGTTTCGCATGCCGGAAATTCCCAAATACAACGGGGCATTTGATCCAAACGAGCATGTGACAGTGTACACCTACGTAATAAAGGGGAACGATTTAGAAGACGATGAGATCGAGTCCGTTCTCTTGAAGAAATTCGGAGAAAACTTGTCAAAAGGGGCAATGACTTGGTATCACAATTTGCCCCCGAATTCCATCGACTCTTCTGCCATGCTTGCGGATACCTTCGTAAAAGCACATGCAGGTGCCATCAAAGTGGAAACGCGGAAATCGGACCTGTTCAAAGTTAGACAAAAGGATAACGAGATGCTCAGGGAATTTGTATCTCGTTTTCAGATGGAACGGATGGACCTGCCACCGGTCACAAACGATTGGGCCGTACAATCTTTCACCCAAGGACTCAATGCTCGAAGTTCAACGGCTTCGCAGCAGCTTAAACAGAGCTTGATTGAATATCCGGCCCCCACATAGGCGGAGATATACACAACCGATACCAGTCAAAGATTAGAGTCGAGGACGACCAACTTGGAGCCCCTTCAGGATCTACTTACCCCATCAGAACTCATGATAGGGTTCGAAGGGATATTTATCGAGAACCAAGATCGAGCAGAGACAGGCATCGACCATATCCTGGGGATAGGAAAGTCATTCCAACAAGGCAGGGATCCCCGAGACGAGAAAGGAGGAACGATCATAATCGGAACAACTGAGGACCCTTGATGAGAAACAACTTCGAGAGAATCATTGGTCATCGAGAAGCACCGCGACTATCGGAATACAACTTCAACGTCGATTCAGCTATTCTCATGTCGGCCATCGGTCGTATTAAGGACACTAAGTGGCCTCGACCTCAATCGGACCCTGCCAAGAGAGACCCCAGTTTGATATGCAAATATGATGGTACGCATGGGCACAGGATTGAAGACTATCGACAGTTGAGATAGGAGGTGGCACGGTTGCTCGAAAATGGGCATCTTCGAGAGTTTTTGAGCGACCGAGCCAAAAACCATTATGGGAACAGGAATAAGCCAGTGAACCAGGAGGAGCCTCAGCACATAATCAATATGATCATCGGCGGGGTAGATGCGCCCCAAGGTCCGGTATTAAAGCGCACTAAGATATCCATCACCCGGGAAAAGCGCACTCGGGATTATGCGATGGAGGGAATCTTGCATTTCAGCGAAGAAGATGCAGAAGAAATCATGCAACCTCACAACGAAGCGTTAGTAAAATCGGTGCTTGTACACAAAACGAAGGTAAAGCGCGTACTGGTCGATCCTTGTAGTTCGGACAACATAATCCGATCATGGGTTATCAAACAGCTCGGGCTGACAGACCGAATTATCCCTGTGGTTCGGATTCTCAATGGATTCAATATGGCGTGCAAAACAACCAAAGGCGAAATAACATTACCGGTGAACACTACCGGCACCATTCGAGAAATAAAATTCTGTGTGATTGACGGAGACATGAGATACAACGCCCTGCTCGGGAGACAGTGGATTCACGATATGAGAGCGGTACCCTCAACAGTACACCAAGTGTTGAAATTCCCATCGACTGATGGAGTTGCAACAGTTTACGGAGAATAGCCTGCTGCGAAAGAGATGTTCGCAGTAGAAGAAGCAGTACCGATACCAACAGCTCCTTCCCAAAGGATCAAATAGCAATCACAGGCATCGCCTTCGACAAACGAAGGTGAACAGCAACATCTCGAAGATGACAATTACGGGGTTCCCCGGTCATTCGTCGGTCCCGATGAATCCGACGCAACTAAATCAAAGGTCGAGGAACTCGAGCAAATTTCACTCTGAGAAGACTCGCCGGATCGAAAGGTATACCTGGGCTCGGGCCTAAGTTCCGAGCTCAGGACAAAACTTATACAATTTCTTGTAGCTAACGAAGATTCTTTCGCTTGGTCCCATCTCGACACAACAGGTATACCACCGGAGATCACGACCCACAAGCTAAGCATCGATACGAAATTCCGGCCGGTCAAGCAAAAAAGGAGGCCTCAATCCGAAGTCTAACAAGCGTTCATCAAGGATGAGGTAACTAAGCTTTTAAATATAGGGTCCATTCGGGAAGTTAAATACCCAGAATGGTTAGCAAACGTAGTTGTAGTCCCTAAAAAGGGAAATAAATTAAGAATTTGCATAGATTATAAGGATTTAAATAAGGCATGCCCTAAAGATTCTTTTCCTTTACCAAATATTGATCGCATGATCGACGCTACTGCTGGCCATGGACCCTTAGCTTTCTCGATGCTTACTCTGGCTATAACCAAATACGAATGGACCAGGATGATCAGGAAAAGACATCCTTCATCACTAAGTATGGTACATACTATTATAACGTGATGCCATTCGGGTTAAAGAATGCAGGGGCCACTTACCAACGCCTAGTAAACAAAATGTTCGAAGAACAACTAGGAAAAACAATGGAGGTTTATATTGATGATATGTTAGTTAAGTCCCTGTGAGCAAATGATCATTTGAGCCATTTGCAGGAGACGTTCGATGTACTGAGACGGTACAACATGAAGTTGAACCCGGAGAAATGCGCATTTGGTATGGGCTCGGGAAAATTCCTCGGTTTCATGGTTTCGAATCGAGGAATAGAAATCAACCCCGAGAAGATCAAGGCCATCAAAGACATTACAATTATAGACAATGTAAAGGCCGTACAAAAGCTGACAGACCGGATAGCCACTTTGGGCCGATTCATCTTGAGATCGTCTGATAGGAGTCACCGATTTTTCAACTTGTTGAAAAAGAAGAACAATTTCTCGTGGACTCCGGAGTGTTAGCACGCATTAGAAGAACTTAAGAGGTACCTTTCTAGCCCACCTTTGCTGCATACACCAAAAACAGGTGAGCGACTATACCTCTACCTTGCCGTCTCGGAAGTAACGGTAAGTGGGGTCCTGGTTTGAGAAGAACAAGGTACGCAATTTCCTATTTATTACGTTAGTAGAACCTTAGGTGAGGCCGAAACTAGATACCCGCATTTAGAGAAATTAGCACTCGCTTTATTGAGTGCCTCCAGAAAACTAAAACCCTACTTCCTATGCCATCCCATATGTGTAATAACTACTTACCCACTGAGAAATATAATGCACAAGCCCGAGCTATCCGACAGATTGGCCAAGTGGGCTATCAAAGTAAGCGGGTACGATATTGAGTATCGGCCCCGAACTGCGATTAAATCTCAAGTGTTGGCAGATTTCGTCGCTGATTTTGCACCGTCGCTAATACCCGAGGTCGAGAGGGAGTTAATGACCGAATCGGGGACTCCTTCAGGAGTGTGGACTCTGTTCATAGATGGCGCCTCGAACGCGAAGGGATCGGGGCTTGGTATCGTGCTAAAGCCCCCAACTTGGAATACAATTCGACAGTCTATCAAGACTGTAAAATTAACTAACAACGAAGCGAAGTATGAAGCTATGATTGCAGGTTTAGAACTGGCCAAAAGCCTGAGAGCGGAGATAATCAAAGCCAAATGTGATTCCCTCCTTGTAGTCAATCAAGTGAACAGGACTTTCGAAGTCAGAGAAGGGTGAATTCGGAGGTATTTGGACAAGCTTCAAGTCACACTGCATACGTTTAAAGAATGGACCCTGCAACACATACCTCGAGAGCAAAACAGTGAGGCCGACGCCCTCGCCAATTTGGGATCTTCGGTCGAAGATGAGGAGATTGAGTCCGAGAAGGTCGTACAACTTTTGAGGTCGGTAGTGGAGGAAGGACATGCCGAAATCAATTCAACAAGTTTGACCTGGGATTGGAGGAACAAATATATAGAGTATCTCAGCTCGGGTAAGCTCCCTTCGGACCCCAAAGAATCGAGAACTTTATGCACAAAGGCAGATCGATTCTGTTTATCCGATGATGGAACCCTATTTAGAAGGACATTCAGTGGCCCCCTCGCAATATGTCTAGGACCGAGTGACACCGAGTATATCCTAAGGGAAATACACGAAGGCACATGCGGGAATCATTCCGGCGTCGAATCCCTGGTTCGAAAAATAATTCAAGCAGGCTATTATTGGATCAAGATGGAAAAAGATGCAAAGGAGTTTGTTCGCAAGTGTAACGAGTGCCAAAGACACGCACCGATGATCCATCAACCCGGGGAGACACTGCATTCGGTCTTATCGTCGTGGCCATTCATTAAATGGGGAACGGACATCGTCGGCCCTCTCCCCTACACGCCAGGTAAGGCTCAATTCATTCTTTTTATGACTGACTATTTCTCCAAATGGGTTGAAGTGCAGGCATACGAGAAAGTTAGGGAAAAGGAAGTGATCGACTTCATCTGGGATCACATCGTATGTCGATTTGGGATGCCATCAGAGATGGTGTGCGATAATGGCAAGCAATTGGTCTGCAGCAAAGTGAGGAAGTTCTTCGAAGACAACAAGATCAAAAGGATCCTGTCAACGCCCTATCATCCTAGCGGCAACGGACAAGCTGAATCGACCAACAAAACCACAATTCGGAACCTAAAGAAGAGGTTAACCGACGCGAAGGGAAAATGGAAAGAAATATTACTTGAAGTTTTAAGAGCATACCGCACGACCAAGAAAACCAGCACCGGAGCCACTCCTTTCTCTCTCTAGTGTACGGCGTTGAAGTGTTGATACCAGTCGAAGTAGGTGAACCGAGAATCTAATTCCGCTACGCAACCGAAGAATTGAATCGCGAAGCTATGAATACCAATTTGGAATTATTGGATGAAAGAAGGGAAGCAGCCCTTGTTCGAATGGCCGCCCAAAAGCA
>MCJB01050746.1:0-11609 GCA_002018475.1 Nicotiana obtusifolia | reverse complement strand
ACTTCGATCGACCTTAAATATCAGAAGACTGCTTAGCTACCTCAATTCATTGCTTAGCTACTTCAATTCGGGGGAACTTCTCATAGATCATTAGGAATCGATTTAAGGGTCAAACGGTCAAAAGAACCGTGCCCAAATAGATTGATCTATCCCCTAAGAAAATTATACAAGCACTCGAATGCTAATAAAAGTTCTTTGGCAACGATATCTTATCTCTGAGCCCAAGGGCCATTTCGATTTTCATTGTTCAATCAAAAAACTAGCATTTCTCAAAGTCTCATACGAGAATCAGGCGAAGGGGAGTAAGATCTATTAAGGCGAATCCCGATTTCTTAAAAGGCCACGGCCTAATCGAGTCAAAAAAAACTCAAAAGAGAATAAGACCTGCTAAGGCAAACCCCGATTTCTTAAAGGGCTAAAGCCCGTATCGAGCTAATAAAACTCGAAGGGGAGTAAGACCTGTTAAGGAGAACCCCGATTTCTTAAAAGGCCAAGGCCGCATCGAGCTAATGAAACTCGAAGGGAAGTAAAACCTATTGAGGCAAACCTCAGACCCTTTTTGAAGCTTAGACCTTACCAAATCGGCCGAAGAAAGGGAAAATCTACTAAGGCATATCTTGAAGTTGGCTAAGTCTAAACTAAGCCTGAAGAGCAGAAAATTCTACAAGTTGAACCATCGGTTCTAAGCACGAAGAATCAAAATAAGTCAAACAAGGAAGGGAAATAAAGGGAGATATTTATATATATATGAACAAAGTATGTTACAGAAATGAGGATTTCAAAAAAATAAAAAAATAAAAAAAATAAAAACATATTATACAAAAGATGTCCTTATTCGGAATTCTCGGAGTCTTCTTCTTCTTCTTCTGGGAAGGCCCGTTTTCTGGCTTCGGCTTCGATCTTTTTTAAATCATCGATCTCGGTAGATAGATCGAAGCCCCGAGCTTGTAACTCTTCAAGAACAGAAAGGCAGGTTTGGCACTTGGTATATTCGACCAAAATCTTCGATTGTTCCTGAGCAGCCTCGGCATCGGCCCTATATTAGGCTACCAACTCATCGGCCTCAGCCTTGGATGCAGCAACCTCCGATTTTGCTGATTGCATCTCGTAGACCAAAATTTCACGATCCGAAGTGAGTGCCTCGACTTGGGATTGAAGCTCATCGGTGCTCTTGGTCAGAGCCCCGATTTTCTCTTTTGCCTCCGATAATTGATTATTCGAAGAAGACATTTGAGCTTGGAGAGCCTCTTTTTCCAAAGTCAGCAGATCGGTCTTGGTTCTCCATTCATTGGTTTCTTCTTTGGCCTCACTCACCGCAGATCGAAATTGGTTTATTCGGTCAAGTTGTTGCCCCATCTGGTCGATTATGCTAGAATTTTCTTTACGCACAAAGTCTAGTTCGGTCTGAAGGGTCGACATCTCCCCTTCGAGCTGCTCATGACGTGCCTTTTCTTCCCTTTGTCGAAGAAAAGCCTCATGATGAAGCACCAAGGCCTACGAGTACAAAAGAAAATATGACAATTAGTCAAAGTTTGAAATGTAAAATGGCAAACACCAGACAAGGGTTATCGGAAGTTTACCTTATTTGATGCTTGTTGAGCCTCATTGAACAAGCAGGCTGCATCCACCTCGTCCATTACGGCCTGATCTTCTTCGGTCACCAAACACCAAGGATAACTAGCCACCCCCACAGGCGCAGAAAGGGCCCTAGCATCTTCGGGAATGGCAAACCTTATTATTCGTTTTCGATCAGGGTTTTTTTGTTTTGGTAAATATGATTTTTATTAATTAGCAAAATATACAGAACCACAGGGAGACATGAACCTTACCTCCCCAAAAAAGTATATGTACCTTGTCTTTGTAATGCATTCACTAAAGGTACCTAGGAAGTGATAAGTGGTTAGATGATGTATATGTTTGATCCTCCACACTTGGTGATCAAATGTATCTAAGTGTGTAGGGATGTCATACCTAAAGTGATGTAATGACTATCTATCTTATAATATTGATAGATAGTCATATGAACAAAAGCAATGAGAAGTAAGTCTAGGACGACTGTACAAAATACATATATTCCTAATCCTACTGAATGAGTGAAAGGTAGTTTTCTTGTCCCATTGAAAATGCTTTTGGCAAAAACTTGGAATTCTCTGAGAAGTGTATCATATGGCATGGAGGAGTGTTGTTCCCCTTTGTTTTGACACAGTTGGAGATATTCTGCAAAAGTGAACCATTTAGTATAGCAGTGGCATTCTCTGCTGAAAGTGGGAGTCTGGTTGGAAGTGTCCTGCTGCTTGTGCAATCTGCTGCTGACTCTCTGAGTGATGTTGTTCCTTTTGTCTCTGACTTCTGTGCTTCCTTTGTATGGTTGCTGTCTTGGTTCCTGATCTTCATGTTGCTGCTGCTGGTATTTGTTATTGACTTTGCTGTTTGTGTTTCTGTTGGGTTTGTTGTTGATGTATTTGCTTGAAGTTGTTACTTCTGTTGTTTCTTTGAGGGTGCTTCTAAGTGCTGTGATGTTGCTGATTGTTGTTGCTGATGTAGGCACTTCTGGGATTTGTGCTGATACTGTGTTGTTGTTACCTCTGCTGCTAATGTTGTCCTTGTGAAGTCTGCTTGTGCATGAGTTACTGGTTCTGAGAGCAATGAGGATGCTGAGGGTGTTGGTTGCCAGTGTGGAAAGCTTGAATTTTCTGTTTGTTGTTGCATTTGTACTAAAGTGAATATTGATGAGAATTAGTCTTGATGATTGAATATCAATTTTGTTGTTGACTCTAGTGCTGGCAATAAGTTGTTTGCACTTCTGCGGCCTTTGCTGATGATGCTATTGCTGATATTCATGTTGCTCCTGTTACTGCAAAGTAAAGTTGGTCCAGTGTTGATCCAAAGAGAGATGTCAGGGATATTATGTTTGAAGATTGTGGTGCTCTAGTGAGAAGTATTGTTGGTACAGGAACATGGTGATTGATGCAATTGCATTAGACTGAGCACTGGAGGTGCTAATACCACACAAAGCAATTGCGCCGATAACCTGAACCTATATGAACAGTTACATCTAATGATGATTCTGCTGTTGCTGATGGTGCCACTAATGTTGCCACTGTTTCTCTTATGATTGTTGCAGTTATTGTTGATATTGGTACTATTGATGAAAGACTGTTGCATTGTTTCCATGCTTTGCTGCTGGTTAGGCCATTGTGATATGCTGATGCTGCCTTTGCTTGAGTGCTTCTTGCTGGAATTTTTGCTGCTTCTATAGCATTTATGACCACTGTTTCTGTTTCCATTGTTTCTGTCACCCCTGTTGTTTCTTGCTTTACTGTTTGTCTGTGACAGTAGATAAATGAGTTGCTGGTATTGGTGTTGCTGACTCTGCTGTGCCATTTCTTTCCTGGTTTTTCCTATGTTGCACTTCCTCGTTCCTGCTAGCATCAGATGGAGTGATTGCAGTAGGCTAGTGTGTAGGTGTTGCTGGCCATGCTGTGCTGTTGGTCTGATTTTGCTGTGCTTCAACTCATCAATCCTGCTAATCATCAGATGGGCTGCTAGTGTATCCTTGTTGTTTGATCTCTGCTGCATGTCTAGAAAGTGTGTCTGCTGGTTTGACAAGTTTAAGAGGAGTGTTGGCATTGAGCAGTTGGCTACTAGTGCAAGTTTGGTGGGCTGCTAGTGCTAGTACTGCTGAGCTCTTGCTTTGCTGGTTATTCTGTGCTGCTGGTGCAGCTGGTGCTGATCTTGTATCATTTTAGGCCTTTGCTGCAGTGGTGTAAGTCTTGCCTTGACATGTTTTATGAAGCTGCTGCAGTTGCCACCAGATTGCTGTTCCAGGTTATTCATTGGTCTTTTGTTGCTACTGCTAAACTCATTGCTGCCTCTGATAATTCTGGTCCCCTTTAGCTGCTCAGAATCTACTCTGCAATTGAGATTGCTACTGTTGAGTTTCTTGTGAGCTGAGTGTTGTTCCTGCCATCCCTTCTCTGGTGCTGCTGGCTACATCTGACTGTTCAGGTTGGTGTTTTCTGATGTTTGTTATAACAGTTCTGCTCTGTGTGGGGGCATCTTCCTTGCTTTCCCCCAAACCTTGTTCTGCATCCCTGAGAGGTCCAGTACCCTGCACATGAGAACACAAGGATTAGAGGTTAATTTGATCAATATTTTACTGTTAAACCTGGTTTTCCTCCCTTCTTGTTTTTGCTCTGGAATTCTTCAATGAAGTCCTGTCCTGTTATGTGTTGATGCAGTGTGCAGCTTGTCATTTTGCCAATTTCACTCTTATGTAAGGGCATTGTGTTTTATCTGCATTTAGGATTTTCCTACCTACTGAGTCAAGTTGACTGGAGTGATGACACTCAATTCTCCCAAAGTCAAGTGCATAGTTTGCAAGGTGATCAGCCAACTTGTTTCCTTCCCTATAGGTGTGTGATACTGTTAGTGTGAGGGATTCTTTGAGTTGGAGGATTTCTTCTATTTTTTATGCTATGCTCCAGGGTAGTTTCCAGATGCCATTGATGATGTTGTTTAGGAGCATGGAATCAGTTTGTAGCCATATATTTGAGAAGCCTTGTGTACTGCAAAATCTTAGTGCTTCATTAATGGTTGTTGTTTCTGCTACTGTGTTTGTTCCCTCTATGCATTCTGTGCCAAGTGCATATATTAGGTCCCCTGTTTCATTTCTCACACAAAATCCTATTGAACTTCTTCCTGGGTTTCCTTTTGATGCTCCATCAGTATTAATCTTTACCCATCCTGGCATAGGGAATTCTCAGTTGACTGTTTTAAAACTTAATCTTGGAGTGTAGTTTTCTAGCATGTGTAAGAGGTCCTGCCATTTGTGTGGGGCATTGATTCCTGGCTTTCTGGTATTGACTAGTGCTTGCAGTGTTGTGAAGATTTGGTAGATTACTCTACCAGTTGTGACTGGTTCTCCATGCTTGTAGCTATTTCTTCTTTTCCATAGTTCCCATACAATGCATGATGGGAGTGCCTGCATCACTGGTTTTAGTCTGTTGACTGTTTGTGTTGTCCAGCATCTTGTTATTGCTTGATGGAAAGTTAAGCCCTCAAGTGAAATTCCTGCTCTTTGCAGGAAATATTTCCAAACCTTGGTGGCAGTATTTGAAGTGTAGAAGAGGTGGACCATATTTTCTTCCTTTGATTCTGTGCAGCACCAGCATTTTAAAGGCAGTTGGTATCCCCATCTTTTCAAGATGTCATCAAGTGGTAGTTTTTCCCTCCAGATTCTCCACATGAAGAATGCAATTTTGAAAAGGAGTCCTTTGACCCAAATCATCTCATATGCTCTTCTAGGTTCTTCCCTTTTCCTGAGGTATTCCCAGGCAGTTTTGACTGTGAATTGTTCTTGTTCCTTAAACTCGGAGCAGGAAATCTATCGACCAGCTTTGGACCGAAAGATGCCTTGCTCGTTCTGATGGAGGGACTCTTCCTCGGCACTTCGAGCCCAAAAGTATCCGCCGATGGCACGCCGTCAAAGAAATCTTGAAAAGGTCCTTCCGGTATAGGGCCTTTGCTCGGGGAATGTGCTTTTGCGGCTCGGGCTTCGTTAAAAGTTGACTCTGAAAAAGAAGGAGAGTCCATTGTTTCTTGGGGGCCCGAGATTCCCAGTGTCGCCTCTCCCGCATCGGCGGAAGTCCTAGTTTTCGCTCCCATCTCGGGGCCCTCTACTCGATGAAGATGAGTTTCATCGGCCCTCTGCTTGGGGATTTCCCGAGATGGCTCACTGCCCAAAAGTTCGAGGCCTTCGCTTTCCTCGGACTCGTCGTCCAATCGATAAGAGATGTCCGAGATTTTGAGTCTATGAGCTATACTTTTCTTCAGCTTCTTCCTCTCGAGCCCAGAAGAACTGGGGACTTCTTTCCTCTTTTTCTCCCCCTCCTGCTCTAAGGCAGGGGGATGGCAGGGAATCTCTCTACCAGGGGACGCTGGCCTCAATCCAACATCCTTCGATAGACCTGCAAATCAAGAACGAAGTAAGTTATAGGTCGGCGGCATTATCGATAGCATAAGGCATAGAATATAAACATTATCGATCTCACCATGATTTTTGGACTCCCATCAGCCCTTCAATATCTCGCACCAGGCACGCTCCAAATAGGTCCTCTGAGACACCACCTTCTCGACCCATTCTTTCAAGTGCTTAATCGCGGATGACATTTGAGAAATAGCTACACCATGAGAAATCTGTTAGTAAGATAACAAGGGAAAGACACCGGACAAATTGAAATAGGAAGATAGCACTTACGGTTCATGTTCCACTTTTCATGGAATGACATATCTTCAGCAGGGATCAGGTCTGATGTCTTTATTCGAACAAATCGGCTCATCCAGCCTCAGTCCCTATCCTCGTTGATGCTCGAAAATGGGGCTTTGCTTGCTCGCCGAGCGAGTTTTATCAGTCCTCCTCAGAAGATTCGGGGACTGTATAGCCGCAGGAGATGATCAATGGTGAAGGGGTGCCCATTGATCTTTCTCATAAAAAAGCGGAAGAGAATGACTATCCTCCAAACAGAGGGGTGAATCTGACCTAGCGTTACACCGTACCTTTTGCAAAAGGCGACGATGATGGGGTCCAAAGGGCCCAACGTAAAGGGGTAAGTGTAAACACTCAAGTAGCCCTCCACGTGGGTGGTGATTGCCTCTTCCGGTGAGGGAACCACCACGTCCTTACCAACCCAGTGGCAATCTTCCTTCACCCTATCGATGGTTTTGTTCGCGATCGAACAAATATATCTAGTGACCGGTTCACCCCGGCTCGGTACGGAAGAAGCCTTCTCTACCTTAAAATCGGAACCGGTTGAACACCCAACCGGTACGAATGCTTTTAGAGGGGGCTCGGTCGTAGTTTCCTCAACAACAACAGGCTCAGTTTCTTCAGCGGGTTGAGAGGAAAAGGTGTTTAATTGCTGGGGAACAGATTTGGATGTCTTTGCCATTGGAAATAAAGAATTGAAGAAGCTAGTAGATGCCAGGAGTAAAACAAGAACAAAGGAGAAGGTCACTTGTGAACAAACTTAGAGAACTTGAAGAATAAAATGCTCAAATAACGCATACTTTGGAACTGAAGGAAGGGAGGGCTATTTATACCCTCTTAAAGGTGGCGGTTCGAGTCCCAAAATGAGGAAGCATTAATTAGCATTTGCAGGCGTTGCCAAGTTTTGTCTTCAATTGGTCTATGAAAAGACGTTTTTGATACTTGCCACGTGTGTCATCATGCTGCCGTCATTTATCAATATGACGTTTTGCATTTTTTTTATGTGACACCCCGAATTCCGTGTCGCGCGCCATAAGTATGTCTGCATTTAACCTAATCTTGAAAGTGGTGGCTCATATCGTTTTTTGTCATTGCTCTCCAAAAAACGAGAAGACTATCTGTATGGGATCGAATTCGATCGCTTGCATAGGGAATATCGGTTTCGAATTCGTACGACCGGCGTCGATTGGAGTCACTGCTCGATAGGCCAAGATCGAGACATCGAGAGGTGAAGGCCAAGATCGGATGCCATCGGAACGGAGCTCGAAGCCAAAGCGCCCGAGACGAGATCGTTGAGGTCGATTAGGGTAAAACACCATAGGGTAAAATTATCAGATTTGCGTAACCGAAGGACCAGAAAACCCGTGATACGTAGATATCTCGGCGAGAATCACGGCAGAAATCAGTAAAGACGTTGAAGCCATTAATTCTAGGGTCATTTTACCTTGTAGATGGGTTTTTTACCTTGTATAAGACTCATTCCCCTCCCTATATAAAGGGGCAGTACAATTGTAAAAGATATCATACAATCAACGATCAATATACAAAAAACTACAGTCTACTCTAGTTATTTTCTCGATCTATCTGCTTCATTTTATCTTAGAGAATTTTACCACAGTGAAGCTATTCTATATTGGTGGTTTGCATTCTTTCTTGACTTACTTGTTGAATTCAGTCTTTATTTTCATTCATCCTTTATTTGTATCAAACCAAATCACGTGTCCTTAAAACCACGTACAAATTTAATTGTTATCCGAAGCCAAGGGTAAACACTAATATTAAGAATTTTATTCAATAAAAATAAAATTAGTTCCTTTAATTGTTAGGTTAAATAATTAAATATTTGAGTTAACCAATTAGCAAAAGAACTCAATTCAATTATTTTTAAATTCATCTTATAAGTAAAGATTATTTTTTTTATAAAAAGAGCATCACTGTAGCAACATATATGTGCAATAAAATGTTGATTCTTCTCCTAACATTTAGTAATTAAAATCAATTAAATTATTATTATTTTATATAGTTTATTCTTTTTATTAGAACAACATACCATTATTGTAATTCCTTCGACGTTATAGTCAAATATTTCACGCTTAAGATGAGCTAATATTAAGAATTTTAATCAATAAAAATAAAATTAATTCCTTTAATTGAGAGGATAAATAATTAAATACTTGAGTTAATTAATTAACAAAAGAACTCAATTCAATTATTTTTAAATTCATCTTATAAGTAAAGATTTATCTTTTTTTTAGTTGACAAAACTATTAGAATACATAAATTTATTTTCGTAAGATAGTATTGACGGTAAAACAAGTCAGAAAAAACAAAAGCTAAGACTTGAAGCAATGAAACTGTATTGGGTCGGACACAATCGAGTGAAGTCGGGTCCGGGCGTAATATGAGGTCGGGCTGCCTCGGTCCGAAGTCAACAAATCGGGTACGGTGGCTGGAGCAGCCAAAACGGGACAACCGATATCGGCCGGCCAGGGCACGTCTCGTAACAAAGGATCAGTTTCGAACCAGATATTTCGCGGATTCCTGATATCTCGCCGGGAGTAAATATCTCAACTGTTATAGACGTTAAGGCACCATTTTAGGATATTTCATCCCGTAATTAAAGGGATTTACTCTGTAATTAGACTTTTACCATGTTTAGGGCTCTTTTACCTACCTATAAGAAGGGCATTCGACCTTCACTGTAAACAACAAGATATACTGAGAGAAAAGATTAGAATTATTACTGTTCATCAGTACTGTTCATTGTCATTGTTCATCAAGTTTTGTTTATATTTCGTCGCCAGCTACTCAATCTCTGTGGTTCGATTATTCTTTTATCTATTATCTTTCAATCATTTACATTATACTTTACATAGTATCAAATTGATTCACGGATCCTTAGCACTACGAAGAAATTCAATTGTTACCCGGATTTCAGGGTAAACAGTTTGGCGCCCACCGTGGGGCTAAGGATATTAGCGAATTTTTGATACAATTCCTTTTTCACGCACTACTTTACGCTTGCTCTTTGCAGAATCTTCTGTTTTACAGGTTATAGACTAATCATGTCTCACTCACTTCCCGTCAACAACGAATTCAACCACCAAAGCGAAAACAACGGTATGCCTAGAAACGAGGTCCCAATCGACGCCAACTCCCAAATGGCAGTCGATACCGATCAAGCCCCCAGCCCATCGCACAGTGTTCGAGGGGAGAACCACTCGGGTATGCAACAAAGTGGGGAAGATGATGTTAGCCTCAAAGTAATATTTGATATGCTACTAGCCCAGCAAGCGGCGATAACCCAGTTACAAAGTCATATTCAGAACCCGGGCAGAGCCGAAGCCGTTCCTCCTCAAGTGGTAGCCGAACAAAACGAGCGGGTCACACCACAACCAGAAGAAAACACCTCAGGAATGAACTCCGGGATATTCAAGATGCTCGAGGAGTTGACCAAGAGGGTCGAGACAGGAGAAAAAAGGATCGAAGCTAACGACAAGAAAGTCGAGACATATAATTCGAGGGTAGACCAAATACCGGGAGCACCTCCTGTGTTGAAAGGTTTGTACGCAAAAAAGTCTGTGCCGCTCCGAAGCCGATTCCGAAGAAGTTCCGCATGCCCAAAATTCCTAAATATAACGGAACTTCGGATCCAAATGAGCACGTAACAGCTTACACATGTGCTATAAAGGGGAACGACCTCGAGGACGACGAAATCGAGTCCGTCCTCCTGAAGAAATTTGGAGAAACCCTTTCTAAAGGGGCAATGACGTGGTATCACAATTTACCACCAAATTCCATCGACTCCTTCGCCATGCTCGTTGATACCTTCGTCAAGGCCCATGCAGGTGCTATCAAGGTCGAGACGAGGAAATCGGACTTGTTCAAAGTCAGACAACGAACAACGAAACATTAAGAGAGTTCGTATCTCGATTCCAAATGGAGCGGATGGACCTACCACCGGTCACAGACGACTGGGCCGTGCAAGCCTTTACTCAAGGGCTCAATATCAGCAGTTCTGCGTCATCTCGGCAACTTAAATAGAGCTTGATTGAGTACCCGGCCGTTACCTGGGCAGACATCCATAACCGATATCAGTCGAAGATCAGAATAGAAGATGACCAAGTCGGGGTTGCATCGGGCTCCTCTTATACGATTAAAGCTTTTGATCGACCTCGAAGGGAGAACTTTCGAGAACCAAGGTCGAACCGAGATAGGCACCGGCCATACCCAGAAGATTGGAGGATTGTACCGAGGGGACATAACATCCCGAGACAAGAAAACAGGTACGACACCAATCAAAGGAACAGGAGGCCGTTGCCAAAAGGCAACTTCGAGAAAACCAGTGATCGCCAAGAAGCCCCCCGATTGTCTGAATATAATTTTATTGTCGACTCGGCAACCCTCGTTTCAGCAATTGGTCGCATCAAGGACACCAGATGGCCAAGGCCATTGCAAACAGACCCCACCAAAAGAGACCCCAACCTTGTATGCAAGTATCATGGCACTCACGGACACATAACGGAAGATTGCCGACAGTTGAGAGAAGAGGTAGCCCGGTTGCTCGAGAACGGGCATCTTCGGGAATTTCTGAGCGACCGAGCAAAGAGTCACTATGAAAATAGGGACAGGTCGGCAGATCAAAAAAAGCCAAAGCATACAATCAACATGATAATTGGAGGTGCCGATGCGCCTCAAGTACCGGTACTGAAGCGTGCCAAAATATCCATTACCCGAGAAAAACGTACTCGGGACTATGCAACGGAGGGAACTCTGTACTTCAACGACAAAGATATCGAGGGCCTTACACAACCTCACAACGATGCATTGGTGATATCGATGTTGATATATGATACTCGAGTGAAGTGCGTACTTATCGACCCCGGGTGTTCAGCCAACATAGTCCGGTCTTGGGTTGTTGAACAACTGGGACTAACAAACCAGATCATTTCCGAGGTCCGGGTGCTCAACGGTTTTAACATGGCATCGGAGACAACCAAGGGAGAAATAACGCTGATGGTAAACGTCGCTGGAACTACCAGGGCAACGAAATTCTGTGTAATCGAGGGCGATATGAGGTACAACGCCCTGCTCGGAAGACCCTGGATACACGATATTAAGGCCGTACCCTCAACCTTGCATCAGATGTTAAAGTTTCCATCGGCCAAGGGGGTCATCACCGTTTACGGAGAACAACATGCGGCAAGGGAAATAGCAATCACAAAAGCCGCCTTCGACAGATGAGGGTGAGCAAGATCGACTTGATGAAGATAGCTTCGGGATACCCCGATCCTTTGTCATCCCGGATGAGACCGATGAAACCAAGTCAACAATCGAGGAG
>MCJB01050745.1:0-50959 GCA_002018475.1 Nicotiana obtusifolia | reverse complement strand
TATAGTTCGGCCTTAGCCGCAATTTGATTTGACCACGTCGGTCTTAATTAAAGCTCTGTTAGCTTTGAAAGGGCCTTAGCCTGTCTAACCGATTCCGGATTTTGCCTTCTCAGGTCTTACTTCCTTCAGTTTTAATGTGCGTCGATTGTTTGCAAAAATAATAATCAAGAAAAAACCCTTAGGTTTGACAAAGTAATGTAGGCATTGAATAGTCTTCACTTTTATTTGAATAGTAGTACATTTTGTCGGTCGGGGGCGAGTTAAATCGTTCTACTAGGGTATGGCTCCTTCGGCCGTTTGACCCTTACATCGATTCCTAGCGATCTTTATCTTGGCCCCTCGAGATCGATTTTGTATAAAATGAAAGTGGCTCAGATTGATCATAGTAGCACGACATGTATGCTGCCTCGTTAAAAACCTTGCCGAAAAACCCGGATTGGGACAAAAACGGTCGAAGGGAAAAAGAGTGCAGCGCGTGCTTTCAGCCTTTTTTGGTTATCTTTTGCCCGAAGTTGATTTGTCCTGCATAGGTTAGTGTTTAATGAAGTTTAAAGGTAGCAAGAAAAAGAAAAGATTACCTCAGCAGTAGTACTTCTTCAAATGGCTCACGTTCCAGTTACTCGGCAGCTCTTTACCATCTATGGTTCCCACCTTGTAGGATCCTTTCTCGGTCACCTTCAGCACAGTGTAAGGACCTTCCCAGTTCGGCCCCAGTTTTCCCTCGCTACGGTCTCGAGTATTGAGGGTGACCCTTCTGAGTACCAAGTCCCCTGTGTTGAAGTGTCGAAGTCGGGTTCTCCGGTTATAGTACCTTTCGATCCTCTGCTTTTGGGCCGCCATTCGTATTAAGGCGGCCTCCCTTCTCTCATCCAAGAGCTCCAAGATAGTGTTCATAGCTTCCTGATTGGATTTCTCGGTCGCGTATTGAAAACGGACACTTGGTTCGCCTACTTCGACTGGAATCAAGGCTTCAGCTCCATAGACTAAAGAAAAAGGGGTGGCTTCGGTACTCCTTCTTTCAGTTGTCCGGTATGCCCACAAGATTTCGGGCAGCATTTCTCTCCATTTCCCTTTGGCATCGATTAGTCTTTTCCTTAGATTCTGAAGTATGGTCTTGTTGGTCGATTCCGCCTGACCGTTGCCATTGGGATGGTAAGGAGTTGATAATATCCTTTTGATTTTGTTATCTTCAAAGAACTTGGTTATTTTGCTGCCGACGAATTGTTTTCCGTTGTCTCATACGATCTCGGAGGGCATCCCGAATCGGCAGATGACATGATCCCACAGGAAATCTATCACTTCTTTTTCTCTAACTTTCTCATAAGCCTGCGCTTCAACCCACTTAGAGAAATAATCAGTTACAAAAAGGATAAATTGAGCCTTACCTGGAGCTCGAGGGAGCGGGCCTACTATGTCCATGCCCCATTTCATGAACGGCCATGGCGACAGGACTGAGTGTAATGTCTCGGCGGGCTGATGGATGATCGGCGCGTATCTCTGGCACTTGTTGCATTTGCGCACGAACTCTTTTGCGTCTTTTTCCATGTCGATCCAGTAGTACCCGTCCCGGATTACTTTTCGAACCAACGATTCCGAGCCCGGATGATTGCCGCACGATCCTTCATGCACCTCCCTTAGGATGTACTCCGTGTCTCCGGGACCAAGGCATATGGCTAAGGGTCCTCCAAAAGTTCTTCTGTAAAGAGTTTCGTCTCTGGTTAAGCAGAACCGGGCTGCTTTTGTACGCAATGCCCTCGACTCTTTGGGGTCTTGCGGGACTTTGCCCGATCTGAGGTAGTCTATATATTTGTTTCTCCAATCCCATGTTAGGCTAGTAGAGTTGACTTCGGCGTGACCTTCCTCGACCACCGATCTTATCAACTGCACCACTTTCTCGGAGTCTACCTCTTCGTCATCGACCGTTGATCCCAAGTTCGCGAGAGCATCGGCCTCGCTATTCTGGTCTCGAGGGATATGTTGCAAGGTCCATTCTTTGAACCCGTGTAGAGTAACTTGGAGCTTGTACACATACCTTTGCATGCGGCCTTCCCTAACCTCGAACGTTTTGTTTATTTGGTTGACCACGAGGAGGGAGTCGCACTTGGCTTCGATTATCTCCGCACCAAGATTCTTTGCTAATTCTAAACCTGCAATCATAGCCTCATACTCGGCTTCATTGTTAGTCAATTTCACAGTTTTGATAGATTGCCTAATTGTATTCCCGGTCGGAGGCTTCAGTACGATGCCTAAACCTGACCCCTTCGAGTTCGAGGCCCCGTCTGTGAACAGAGTCCACACTCCCGAGGAAGTCCCCGATTCAGTCAAGAGTTCCCTTTCGACTTGGGGAATAAGAGACGGCGTGAAATCGGCGATAAAGTCGTCCAGAACTTGAGATTTTATCGAGGTCCGAGGTCGATATTGGATGTCGTACTCGCTGATCTCGATGGCCCATTTAGCCAACCGGCCCGATATTTCGGGCTTATGCATAATATTCCTAAGGGGGTAAGTGGTTACTACACAAATCGGGTGACTTTGGAAATATGGCTTTAGTTTTCTGGAGGCACTTAATAGGGCTAGCGCTAATTTTTCTAAGTGCGGGTACCTCGTTTCTGCTTCCCCTAATGTTCTACTAACATAATATATGGGGAACTGGGTACCCTGTTCCTCCCGAACCAGGACTCCGCTCACCGCAATTTCTGATACGGCGAGATATAGGTATAGTAACTCGCCTAACTTCGGCGTATGCAACAGAGGTGGGCTAGAGAGATATCTTTTGAGTTCCTCTAAAGCGCGTTGGCATTCCAGTCCCCATGAAAATTCATTTTTCTTCTTCAGCAAGTTGAAAAGCTAATGGCTTCTGTCCGATGACCGGGATATGAACCGACCCAAAGCAGCGATTCGGCCGGTAAGCTTTTGTACGGCCTTGACACTGTCAACGACTTTTATATCCTCGATAGCGTTGATCTTATCCGGGTTGATTTCTATCCCTCTGTTAGAAACCATGAATCCGAGAAATTTTCCGGACCCTACTCCGAACGCACATTTCTCCGGGTTCAGCTTCATGTTGTATTTCTTCAAAATGTTGAAGGTTTCCTATAAATGACTAAGATGGTCCTCTGCTCGCAGGGACTTAACCAACATATCATCAATATAAACCTCCATGGTTTTCCCTAGTTGGCTTTCGAACATTTTATTCACCAGGCGCTGATAAGTAGCCCCGGCGTTCTTAAGCCCGAACGGCATCACATTATAGCAATAAGTGCCATATTTGGTGATGAAGGACGTCTTTTCCTGATCGTCCTTATCCATTCGAATCTGGTTGTACCCAGAATAGGCGTCGAGAAAACTTAGCGTCTTGTGGCCGGCTGTAGCATCGATCATTCGATCGATGTTGGGCAGTGGGAAAGAGTCTTTAGGGCAAGATTTATTTAAATCTTTATAGTCTATGCACATTCTAAGCTTGTTTCCTTTTTTAGGTACTACCACTACGTTAGCTAACCATTCAGGATATTTTACTTCCCGGATGGACCCTATATTTAGCAGCTTAGTTACCTCTTCATGAATGAAGATCTGTTTGGCTTCAGATTGAGGCCTCCTTTTCTGCTTGACCGGCCGAAATTTCGGGTCAACACTTAGCTTATGTGTCGCAATCTCCGGTGATATTCCTGTCATATCCAAATGGGACCAGGCAAAAGCATTTTCATTAGTTGAAAGAAAGGAGAGTAATATACTCCTGAGCTCGGGATTCAAGCCCGAGCCCAGGTATACCTTCCGATCGGGCGCGTCTTGTCGAATAGGAATTTGTCCCAATTCTTCGATCGTTGATTTGGTCGCATCGGCTTCGTCGGGGATCGCAAAGGATCGGGGGACCCCAAAGCTGTTGTCATCTTCATCGAACTGATCTCTTCCGCCCTCCTCTGTCGAAGGCGGCCTTCGTGGTTGCTATTTGGGATCTGCAGGCTTCGATGTTGTTCCCTCTATCGCGAACATTTCCCTTGCTGCATGCTGCTCCCCATAGACGGTGATGACTCCTTCATCCGATGGGAACTTCAACATCTGGTGTAGTGTAGATGGCACTGCCCTGATGTCATGTATCCATGGTCTACCAAGCAGGGCATTGTATCTCATGTCGCCTTCTATTACACAAAACCTTGTTGCTCTGGTTGTCCCGGCAACGTTGACCATTAAAGTTATTTCCCCTTTCATCGTTTCCGAGGCCATATTGAATCCGTTGAGTGTTCTGACTTCCGAGATGATTTGATTGGTCATCCCTAGCTGTTCAACGATCCAGGACCGAACTATATTGGCTGAACTACCGGGGTCGATCAGAACGCGCTTTATTCGGGTATCCTGCACCTGCATCGATATTACTAATGCGTCGTTATGAGGTTGCGTCAAGCCATCAATCTCTTTATCACTGAAGCATAGAGTCCCCTCGGGCGCATAATCTCGAGTTCGTTTCTCTCGAGTGATCGAAATTTTAGTGCGCCTCAGCACCGGAACTTGGGGTATATCCATTCCTCCGATTATCATATTGATGGTGTGTTTTGGTTCCTTCTGGTCGGTTGGTCTATCCCTGTTTTCATAATGGTTCTTTGCTCGGTCGCTGAGAAATTCTCGAAGGTACCCATTGTCGAGTAGTCGGGCTACCTCTTCTCTCAGCTGCCTGCAGTCTTCGGTCCTATGTCTGGACGGGAATGGCTTCTGCACGAACTTCTTGGCATCTAAGCCTTTCAAAACTGGAGGTGCTCCCGGTATCTGATCGACTCTCGAGTTGTATGTTTCGACCTTCTTGTCGTTGGCTTCGATTTTCTTTTCCCCAAACTCGACCCGTTTGGTTAATTCTTCCAGCATTTTGATAATTCCGGAGTTGGCCTCCGAACCGCTTTCATTCGGTTGTGTTAAGACCAGTTCAACTCGTTCGGGTGTCGCTTGTGGTGGAATATTTTCCGTTCTAACCGGGTCCTGAGCGCGGTTCTGCAGCTGAGCTATTGCTGCCTGTTGTGCTTGTAGCATTTCGAATATCATTTTGAGGCTAATTGCGTCTTCCTCGTTCTGCTGAATTCCCGAATAGTTCTCACCTCGGACGCTGGGGTGCTGAACCAGATGCCTGATCGGCGTCGAATGACATTTGGGAATTGACATCAATTGGAGCTTCAGGTGGGGGTATGGCATTGTTTTCAATTTGGTTGCTGAATACATTGTTGGTTGGAAGTGATTGTGCCATGTGTAATCTGTGACGTGAAAGACAGAAATTTTTGCAAAGAACAAGTGTAAAATTGTACTTTCAAAAAGAACGTATCAACAGTTCACTAATATCCTAGGCCCCACGGTGGGCGCCAAACTGTTTACCCTGAAAACCAGATAACAATTAAATTTGTTCGTGGTGCTAAGGATCCGTGAATCAATTTGATACTAAATAACAATATGGTAAAATCGATTGAAATGTAAGAAGGAATAAAGATATGAACTGGGATGAGCAATAAGAATAACGGTAAAATCCTCGTATGAACAGTGTAAATGGTATCAAGCAACTAGAAAAGTGATGATAAAGTTGAGAGAATCTGATCTCCCTTCATGGAGTACAAAAAATGCCTCTTATAGGCCCAAAGCTAGAGTTCTAAGTAAGATAAATAACTGATTACAATATAAATCCCCCAAAATACGGGATAGAATTTCCTCAAATCGTGGCGCAACGGCTAAGATGGTTGAGATAATTACTCCTGGCGAAATATTCGGTGAGTGGCGGGATATGCGGATCGAGGCCGGTCTTTAAGCTCTTAGTGTTCCTCAATCGGTTATACCGGTCTGTCTTGTCCCGGCTGCTTCGACTGTCATACCCGACCTCTCAATCCCGGACCGGGAAAGTTCGACCTCATACTGCCTCCATTCCGACTCCCTCAGGTTATGCCCGACCCGATGGCACATAGCTGTAACCGACCCGATTTCGTATAAATGCATCCGACCCAATACAGAGGCTTAACTAACACCAACAAATACCAATAAGGCATCAAACTAAACCATTGAATACATAAGTTTTTTTTTTTCAAGAGACAAAAAGATACAAAACTAAATGTTGTTGGTTGCCAACCCTGCCTCGGGTTAGCTATCTAATTTTCAGAAGGCTGATACATAGATACTTAAACTTCATGCGCGAGTCAAAATCGCTAATGACATGGTAAAGTAATAAATCAAAAATATAATATATTTTATTTTTGTGAAAAGAAAAAAAAAACGCAAAGCACCTTTATTTGGTAAACCCCTATCAACCTCCCCTCATATTTTTTCCCACCAAAATCATTATCTCGCAATCCTTGCTTCGTGACCCACCCTATAAAAAGTACCATTCCCAAACCCCCCCCCCCCCAAAAAAAAATATTTCTTCTTCTTAATCAAAATCTCTTTAAGACCCTTGTTTCTTTTCATTCTTTTACAAGAATCTACAAGAAAACTCATCATATCAGCAACTTGAAATACTCCTTCACCGCCTCTAGCCTCTTTCCTTCAACCACCAAAAGCACCCGCCGGCAGATACCCCCTAATTCAACANTTATAGTCTATGCACATTCTAAGCTTGTTTCCTTTTTTAGGTACTACCACTACGTTGGCTAACCATTCGGGATATTTTGCTTCCCGAATGGACCCTATATTTAGCAGTTTAGTTACCTCTTCCTGAATGAAGGTCTGTTTGGCTTCAGACTGAGGCCTCCTTTTCTGCTTGACCGGCCGAAATTTCGGGTCGACACTTAGCTTATGTGTCGCAATCTCCGGTGATATTCCTGTCATATCCAAATGGGACCAGGCAAAAGCATTTTCATTAGTTGAAAGAAAGGAGAGTAATTTACTCCTGAGCTCGGGATTCAAGCCCGAGCCCAGGTATACCTTCCGATCGGGCGCGTCCTGTCGAATAGGGATTTGTTCCAATTCTTCGATCGTTGATTTGGTCGCATCGGCTTCATCGGGGATCACAAAGGATCGGGGGACCCCAAAGTTTTCGTCATCGGGCTGATCCTTTCCGCCCTCCTCTGTCGAAGGCGGCTTTTGTGGTTTCTATTTGGGATCTGCAGGCTTTGATGTTGTTCCCTCTATCGCGAACATTTCCCTCGCTGCATGCTGCTTCCATAGACGGTGATGACTCCTTCATCCAATGGGAACTTCAACATCTGGTGTAGTGTAGATGGTACTGCCCTGATGTCATGTATCCATGGTCTACCAAGTAGGGCATTGTATCTCATGTCGCCCTCTATTACACAAAACCTTGTTGCTCTGGTTGTCCCGGCAACGTTGACCATTAAAGTTATTTCCCCTTTCGTCGTTTCCGAGGCCATATTGAATCCGTTGAGTGTTCTGACTTCCGAGATGATTTGATTGGTCATCCCTAGCTGTTCGATGACCCAGGACCGAACTATATTGGCTGAACTACCGGGGTCGATCAGAACGCGCTTTATTCGGGTATCCTGCACCAGCATCGATATTACCAATGCGTCGTTATGAGGTTGGGTCAGGCCATCAATCTCTCTATCGCTGAAGCATAGAGTCCCCTCGGGCGCATAATCTCGAGTTCGTTTTTCTCGAGTGATCGAAATTTTAGTGCGCCTCAGCACTAGAACTTGGGGTACATCCATTCCCCCGATTATCATGTTGATGGTGTGTTTTGGTTCCTTCTGGTCGGTTGGTCTATCCCTGTTTTCATAATGGTTCTTTGCTCGGTTACTGAGAAATTCCCGAAGGTACCCATTGTCGAGTAGCCGGGCTACCTCTTCTCTCAACTGTCTGCAGTCTTCGGTCCTATGGTCGTGCGTGCCATGATACTTACACACAAGGTTCGGATCCCTTTTGGAAGGATCCGTTTGCAAAGGCCTGGGCCACCTGGTGTCTTTGATGCGACCGATCGCCGATACCAGTGTCGCTGAATCGGCGTTGAAGTTATACTCGGACAACCGGGGTGCCTCTTGTCGATCACCGGGTTTCTCGGAGTTTCCTTTTGGAAACGGCCTTCTATTCCTTTGGTTTGCTTTATATTTATTTTCTTGTCTTGGGATCCTGGGTCCCCTCGATATAGCTCGTCGGTCTTCTGGATACGGTCGGTGCCTATCCTTGTTCGACCTCGGTTCCCGAAAGTTATCCCTTCGAGATCGATCGAAAGTTCTGATTGTGTAGGAAGAACCTGAAGCAACTCCAACCTGATCATCTTCTATCCTGATTTTGGACTGATACCGGTTATGAATATACGCCCAGGTGACAGCCAGATATTCGATCAAGCTTTGTTTGAGTTGTCTCGATGCCGCTGAACTGCCGGTGTTCAACCCCTGAGTGAAAGCCTGTACTGCCCAATCGTCCGTAACCGGAGGTAGATCCATCCGCTCCATCTGGAACCGAGATACGAATTCCCTAAGTGTTTCGTTGTCATGTTGTCTGACTTTGAACAAATCAGACTTCCTTGTTTCAACCTTGATGGCCCCCGCATGGGCTTTCACGAACGTATCAGCCAACATAGCGAAGGAATCGATGGAGTTCGGCGGCAAATTGTGGTACCACGTCATCGGTCCTTTGGATAAGGTCTCTCCGAATTTCTTTAGGAGAACAGATTCGATCTCGTCATCTTCGAGGTCATTGCCCTTTATTGCACAAGTGTAGGCCGTTACGTGCTCATTTGGGTCCGAAGTCCCGTTATATTTTGGAATCTCGGGCATTCGGAATTTCTTCGGGATCGGCTTTGGGGCAGCATTGGACGGGAATGGTTTCTGCACGAACTTCTTGGCATCTAAGCCCTTCAAAACTAGAGGTGCTCCCGGTATCTGATCGACTCTCGAGTTGTATGTTTCGACCTTCTTGTCGTTGGCCTCGATTTTCTTCTCCCCAGACTCGACCCGTTTGGTTAATTCTTCCAGCATTTTGATAATTCCGGAGTTGGCCTCCGAACCGCTTTCATTCGGTTGTGTTGAGACCGGTTCAACTCGTTCGGGCGTCGCCTGTGGTGGAATATCTTCCGTTCTAACCGAGTCCTGAGCACGGTTCTGCAGCTGAGCTATTGCTGCCTGTTGGGCTTGTAGCATTTCGAATATCATTTTGAGGCTAATTGCGTCTTCCTCGTTCTGCTGAATTCCCGAATAGTTCTCACCTCGGACACTGTGTGCTGAACCAGATGCCTGATCGGCATCGAATGCCATTTGGGAATTGACAATCAACCGGAGCTTCAGGTGGGGGTATGGCATTGTTTTCAATTTGGTTGCTGAATACATTGTTGGTTGGAAGTGATTGTGCCATGTGTAATCTGTGACGTGAAAGACAGAAATTTTTGCAAAGAACAATGTAAAATTGTGCTTTCAAAAGGAACGTGTCAACAGTTCACTAATATCCTAGGCCCCACGGTGGCGCCAAACTGTTTACCCTGAAAATCGGATAACAATTGAATTTTGTTCGTGGTGCTAAGGATTCGTGAATTAATTTGATGCTAAATAAAAGTATAGTAAAATCAATTGAAATGTAAGAAGGAATAAAGATATGAACTGTGATGAACAATGTGAAAGAAGATAAATCCTTCGTAGTAGTGATGATAATTGTATTAGATAGCCAAAGAAGAAGAGTTAAGTTAAGGGAAATCAGATATCCGTTAATGGAGTACAAAATATGCCTCTTATAGGCCCAAAGCTAGAGTTCTAAGTAAGATAAATAACTAATTACAAGATAAATCCCCCAAAATACGGGATAGAATTTCCTCAAATCGTGGCACAACGGCTAAGGTGGTTGAGATAATTACTCCTGGCGAAATATCCGGTAAGTGGCGGGATATGCGGTTCGAGGCCGGTCTTTAAGCTCTTAGTGCTCCTCGATCTGTCATACCAATCTGTCTTGTCCCGGCCGCTCCAACTGTCGTACCCGACCTCTTGATCTCGGATCGGTAAAGTTCGGCCGCCTACCATTTCCGTTCTGACTTCCCTCGGTTATATTCGACCCGCTTGCACTTGGATGTGACCGACCCGATTCCATACGGATGTATCCGACCTAATACAATATTTAATAAGTTAACTGACTCACTAATCACGGGAAGTACTTCTTTTGTCCATCTCTATTCTTCCTTTTCAACATTCATCTTCTTCACGTCATTTTTGAAAATCTGATGCATATGTAAATGCCACCTAAATTCAAGATATATTGATTATACGTCTTTTATATTTTGTATATCAAGTATCACTTTGATTCAAAATGTGTTTTTATGTATATAATTTTTGTATATTTATTTGTTAAATACCATCTTATTTTAAGATGTATTTTTAATGTATATTTCAAATATATTTTATATGTCAAGTGCCATTTTAATTCTGGATGTATTTTTTTATATATATATATATATATATATATATTTGTATATTTATATGCCATCTTAATTAAATTTAAGATATATTTTTTTATGTATATTTCACATGTCTAAGTGTCATCTTAATTGAAGATGTATTTTTTATGTATATTTTTGTATGTTTTATATGTGTTAATTCAATTTATATTTTATAAAATACGTTTTGTATATATTAACGTATATTATTATCGAAGAAGATCTTTATGTTAAGAAAGGAAGGAAGGAGGAAGAGAAAGACTTAATAAAGATAATTAAAAAGAAAACGGATGGAACAAATTTAGAAAATATATTAGCTTCGGTAAAAAACAAAATTAAGAAGATGAAGAAAAAGAATGAAAGCTAATAGATAAAGAGAGAAAAAAAAAAGCATGATTTTTGTACAAAAAATTATTGACTTTATATTCAAATTGCTTATATTTAGAGATTAATAATTAATATTCTTATTTTAAATTTTATGCTAAAAATTTATTATATTTCTTTTAAATTGTGACAGTTATTTAAAGTTTCCATCGGTATCACTAAATTATTAAGCAGCGGTTTCTACTGTTATACATGGATATGTGCTGTTGCCAATCTTTAAAGATTAATTCTGTTTTATTTTTTTGGCAACAAAAGAATCCAAAAGATAAATCTAGAAAATATGCTGAGCCCAAAAGATAAATCCAGGAAAAAGTACGTCACCCTGATTCAATTTTATCCGTACTCTTTTCTCTCTTCATCTCATTCCTATTTTTTTGGGAGATCAAAGGGTACCAAATTCAATTTGTGCAGTTGGCCGTTTGAAGCATGAAGATTGGAGTGATTAGCACGTTTTCCCATTTCCGAGGAGTAAAGTACGCTGTTTTTGAGTGCTCAACCTTGCCAAGCATTCCCAAAATATAACGAAAGTCATAGCATCATGGGTTTGGTGATCAAGGCACCTCTAATTTAGTCCGAAATAATCACTCTATCTCATCCAACATAGAGATAAGACGAGCATACAATTCACGCTTTTCAGACTCCAAACTTCATTTGTGAGTAAATTATTATTGTTGTTTGAATACAAAAATTAGTGGGTCAAATTTCTCATTAGTTACCACTAGAAATACAGATTGGTAAATTTCAACTAGGATGCCCATCTTCACATATTTGTTAACAAAAAATATTTAGAAAAATGAAAAAGGAACCTTGAGAAAAAGTTAATTAGATGCTCCAAGAAAATAAAAGAAAGACTAATGATCGAATGCAGGGTAATAAAGCAAAATTAGAATTTGTGAGTTGTAATATTTTCTTATTTTTTTAATATTCTTGTGATGAACAATTTCTCTACTATGGAATAGTCCTTCTTATGGTACATTGTGTTTTGATTATCATTCGAGGATTTGACTTCTGTAGTGCTTAAATTCGTTGAAAGAGTTTTGAATTGATGTACAAGGTTATTTGTGATTTCACTTTAATCGGAAGAGGAGTATTATTGCAAATATCATTGTATTATTTTGTTTGGATGAATTTTATGACTCTCATATCGAAAGAGCTTGTAGAGTTATCAATTAACCCAAGCTAGAGGAATAATCGAGAGACATTTTTTGTTAGACCAATCATTCAACGTATTCTTGTAGATGTTCATAGCACTTATCATTAAGTTGTTTACCGGAACTCTCATTTATTCGAAAGAAGAATTTGAATCTTAAGGATAATATAATCAACCGTTGAAATCAAAAAAATCAACAAAACTTAAGAATTGAACTTGGAATAGAGTTATATCCCGATTAGTAGTTATGCACATATCTTGCCAATGCCCTCATTTCTTTCACTGATATTCAATTGATGCTACCTCTCTACTCTAATTTCAATAATCATTCGTAATTGGTAATTCTAATTTTACTCTTAGTTCGTTAATAATTCAAAATCAAAATATTTAATTTATCGAATAGTATTAAGCTGAAGATTTATTTGAACATTAGTTAAACTAATTTTTGTAAAAACGATTTAATAATTATACTATTTTTGATTAGCGAGTCTAAATTTTATACACCAATTTTACATTCGTCGGCAAGGGAGCGGATGTTGATCAAATGTGTTGCAGGTGGAGCAGCGACTATCTAAAAGGAAAATGGCGATGATTAGTGAAAGACAGAGAACAAATTCCTTAGGCTTTATTTGCCAAGGAAATGTGCTCACAGAAAATGGTTTCGTGCAAAATTTTGTTTTAGAAAATAAGTAATATTCTTACTTATCTTTTGATGTTTGTTAAGCATACAAAAAATATTATTAGAAGACCATCTATAAATAATCTGCATGAACATTATAGGGGTGGGGTGGGGTGGGGTGGGGTTAGGGGACGAGAGAGTAGGGGTACGGCAGGGAGAGGGGTGTGTAGTGCGGTATGGCCAGCGGTGCGGCAATTTTCGGTGATGTGTGAGAGCGGCGGACGTAGGAGGTTTGAAACCATCAATTTGAGATTTTTGGAAAATATTTTTTCTCCTCTCCCAAGGAAGTCATTTTTTTGAAATTAGAAGAAAATATAATGTGTTCAACAAAAAAATTATTTTTAAATTATTTAACCCAATCAAATATGATTTTTTTTAAAAATACTTGAAAATGATTCTCTATACCAAACACACACTTAATATGACAGTATTTTCTCTTTAACGGGGCCATTTAAGCGGATGTATACATAAACGAAAGATGATAAACAATGCCATAGTCAGTGAAGAAGGAATTGAATTTTAGGGCTATCTTATTCGTTTCCCTCTTTTACTTTTAGCCATCCTTTGCCGTCGTCAAATCTAAAAATAGTTGCACGAATAATAAATACTGAAAATCATATCACTCTTTAAATTTATTCAATGCTCCAATTTTTTATGCATTAAATAAATTCAAAAGAATTCAGTAAATTCATCAGAAATATAAGATAGAGTATATGAAATCAAATTAAGAATTAATTAATCGGAGATAACCAAACATCAGAATGCATCAATTGGAAAAAAATTAAGTTTATCAGAGATTTTTTTCAGGTAAAGTGGTCTAGTTTGTGTTATTCCTTGTCATGGAGTATCTTTCCAATTATACATACACTATGTACTCCCTCCGTTCGCTTTTACTTGTCCATTATTCTAAAAATAGATTTTCACTTTTACTTGTTTACTTTCGCATATCAAGAGAAAAATAATTTATTTTTCCTATTCTACCTTTTGCATTAATTACTCATTTCAAATCATTTTTCAAATCCATTAACATTATACACCAATTAATATGGGTATCATTGTAAATTATGCACTTTCTTTATTATTTCTTAAGGGGTGTGCAAAGTCAATAGTGGACAAGTAAAAGTGAACGGAGGGAGTACATCTCTATAGGGGTGGCAATTTGAGCTAAATCCATTTCACCCGACCAACCTGCTCAAGTTGAGCTGGTTATTGACTCGTCCATTTGTTGAACTCGGTCCATCTTGATCCAAACTAATTCAACCCATCTAAAATTGGGTTGTTTTTTAACCAAAATTGATCCATGAGTGACTTTGCTAAAATATATTGAAAATATATTTTTTGTTTGATATTATATATGAATATAACAAAAGAAAAAATATCTTATTTGATAATTAAACAATTAATAAGAAAATAATACATATTAATTAAAGCATGATAAGAGTTGGGCGAGTTGGGCTATGACCCAAATTTTCGCCTAACTTGGCCTAACTCATCCCAGGCCAAGTTATTTTTGGACGAATTATTGACCCACCTATTTATTGACTCAGCCATTTTTAACCCGTCCAAATATGTCCGACCCGCCCATTTTACAACCATACGTATCTAGGTTGCTAAAACTATGGTGTTCTTGTTGCACAATAAAGAGTAGTTCAAGTCGAAAAGACAGCAACAACCCTCAAAAAGAAGTCACGATTAAATTTTTCAAGAAACAGAATAGGCAAAAAATAAAAGAAAAAAAAGATATGTAGAGAGAGCAGATAAAAGGCATGGAGTAACAGTCAAAATTGTGTGTTCCCACTTATCACTTATCTGTGAATCACTCTTGACATCATAAATGAGCAGGCATTATTCGAGAAACAAAAACTTTTGCAATGATGATGCTGAAATTTATTGTTATTTCATTGTTCTGCTAATTTTCATCTCGGATTTAACATGTATATACCAATGTATAAACTTTTTTCAAATATATTTTAATATATGTAACATGTAATTTATCTAATTTTTTGAATGATTAATTCTACTTTTTATGACTAAGTACTTATAATTTTTTTAAGTAACTTGATTATGAATTCTTTTATTATTTTTATCTTTCTTAGTAGTCGCAAATTATTTGGGTGCGAAGTATAATTATTGTTGTAGATCTTGTACGGATAAGGCTAGTTTGAATATTAGGTAAATATCTTTTGTATTTATATTCTTGTATACTTAGGCTTGTATAGTTTGGGTCTTGTTAGGTGTCTTGATGACCAAGACTTTTCTTGTATGTATACAACTGCTATATGATGCCAAATCAGTAAGAGAAAGAGGCTTATTCATGGTATCGGCCCTAGAGGTTTAACAACCTATTTTTTTTCTCCTTCCTAGTATTTTCACTTTTTCACCCGAAAAACAAAAGACAGAGAATCATTGATTCAATAGCAATGGGAGATGACAACACTTCAACAAACACAGGTACATCAACAACTAATCCCATAGGTTGGCCGATCACACTCTCCCCAACGCCAAATTTGGCTCATCAATTGCCAGTCAAGTTGACTTCGTCAAATTTTTTGTTGTGGAAAACACAATTTTTTTCGATAGTGAGCGGTTGTGGACTTAACCATCATATTGACGGTAGTGAATCAGCCGCAGAACAATTTCTATCTGGAGATCAACTAAATCCAGCCTACAAGGCTTGGGTGCGCGAAGACCAACTTGTTTTAAGTTGGATTGTCTTGTCAGTTTCTGAGAGCATTCTGCCACAGTTAGTTGGGGTAGAAACAGCGCGTGAGGCTTGAAATAAACTTGTCGCAACATATGCTTCTGGATCTAAGCCACAAATTCGTGATCTTAAAGTGCAATTACATACACTACGGCGAGAAAATGACGGCATTGAAACCTATGTATAAAAGGAAAAAGGAATTGCAAATAAGCTTGCTGCTTTGCAACATCCAGTTCATGAGGATGATCTGGTCGAATTGGTTCTAGCAGGACTAGGCTCAGTATATCGTCCATTCACAAAATCACTAGAAGCACATCAAGAGGATGTTAACTTGGATGGTCTCTATTGTATGTTGTTAACTGAAGAGAGGCAAAGAGGGATGAAACTCTTATTGTGATTGCTCCATCTGCCCAATATATGCAAAGTTCACTTCCTACCACCTGAGGTCGTGGTAGAGGTCAAGGTGGTCGAGGTAGAGGTCGCTCCTCTTCCCAGTGGTTTTCTCAGTCTTCATACAATCGCCCACCACAACATTCATCCCAAACCCCTCAATTTAGAATGTTGTGACCTTCCACAGATACATCCAGTTTCATTTGTTATAACTGTGAGGGAAAGGACATGTTGCACGTGTATGTCCATCACCAAAAACTAATGGTGGCAATAATACCTCTGGTCGGCCTTCAACAAACCTCGCCTCCGCGTCTACACAAACTTCACAGAACTGGTTCATGGATAGTGGCACCGTGCATCATCTTACACATTAATAATTTAGCAATACATTCTGAATACCAAGGTCTTGAGGAAGTCATGCTGGGTGATGGTTCTAAACTTCCTATCTCTCACGTTGATCACGGTTCAATTTCCTTATCTAATAAACAGTTTGCACTTGATAATATTCTTCATGTTCCCTCATCAACTTAAAATTTATTGGCCATAAGTTCTTTTACAAAGTCTAACCAAGTTTCAATTGAATTTTTTCCAAATTATTTTTTGATTAAGGACTTGGCAACGAAGGAACCTCTTCACAGAGTGCAGAATAATGATGGGCTTTACCCTCTTCTATTTTGAAGTCCTCATCTTCACTAGCATCTTATGCTGCATCTCTTGGTGTTTGGCATGCTTGTTTGGCTCATGCATTTTTTCCTACCGTTCTTAAAGCATTATCATCCAGAGCTTTTATTTCTCCAGCCAATAAAGTTTTTAGTTTGTACACCTCTTGTGCTGTTAGTAAGAGTCACAAAATTTCATTTAGTGAGTCTAGTTTTAGGGCCATGGGGCCTTTAGATTTGATTTGTTCTGATGTTTGGGGTCCTTCCCCGGTTGTTTCAAATGATGACTATCAGTATTATGTTACCTTCTTTGATCTTTCATCAAATATACATGGACTTATTTTCCTCGACTTAAGTCGGATATCTTATCTGTCTTCATTCAATTTTTTACACTTGTAGAAATCTTTTTTGGTCGTCTAATTAAATGTTTTCAAGCAGATTGGGGAGGTGAATTTCAAGCTTTAGTCTATTATTTGGAGAAAATAGAATTGTTAAACGTTCCTCGTGTCCTTACACTCTGGAACAAAATGGTTGTGCTGAACGAAAACACAGACATATTGTAGAAACTGGTGGTGCCTTGTTGCATTATGCTAATGTCCCATCAAAATTTTGGACTAAACGCTTTTGATACTGCTGTCTATACTATTAACAGATTACCTTCTCCATGATTAAATAATCAATCTCATTTTCATGTGTTGTTTCACACTGATCCTGATTATTCCTTGTTGCGCATTTTTGGATGTCATTGTTTTCCATGGCTTCGACCTTATACAAAGGATAAATTATCTCCCTACTCTAAACCTTGCATCTTTCTTGGATATAATAACATTCACAAGGGATATAAGCGCATTGATCCTATCACATTCAAATTTTATGTCTCCCACCATGTCATTTTTGATGAAAATACTTTTCCTTTTACTGTCAAGGACAAGTGTTGCCGCCCCCCTCAACCAGTTCAGTCACACAACCTCTTACTATTCGTCTTATATGTGGTTCAATCGTGCCACCCATCCCAGCCCCTGCTGAGTTACCACAAACGATACCTGATATGTCATCATATTCATCTCCCCCCTCAGAATCCAATACCATGTCACCAAGCTCTTCGATGCTTCTGATGCCTCTCATACAGTATCATCATCACCAGCTACAGCCACGTCATCGGGTAATGATTCCTCTATGAGCTCTTCTTCTTCTAATACTTCCTTGCCTACCGCAACTCCCTTTCGACCTCACAAAATGGCAGCACGTGCATAAACAGGGTCCTTGAAACCAAAGCAACCATTCTCCCACTCTGCTACAATACTGCTCAATCTGAGCCCACGAGCTACACTCAAGCTGTGAAGGATAGCGAATGGCGTCAAGCAATGCTTGATGAATACAATGCACTTATACAAAATGGAACGTGGTAGCTGGTTCCTCCATCCGACTCTCATAATTTCATTGGATGTAATTGGGTTTTTAAGACAAAGATGAACCCAGATGGTATTATTGATCGCTATAAGGCGCGACTTGTTGCCAAAAGGATACCATTAACGTCTTAGGGTTGGTTTTGTTGATACATTTAGCCCTATGGATAAGCCTGCTACAATAAGGGTTCTGCTTTCTCTGGATGTCTCTTATAACTGGCATATTACTCAATTGGATATCTCAAATGCATTTCTTCATGGACATCTTGATGAAACAGTTTATATGGCTCAACCGCTTGGGTTTGTAGATCCTTCTTGTCCAGATCATGTATGCCTTCTCAAACGCTCTCTATGTGGCCTTAAGCAAGCTTCTCGCATGTGGAATAAGTGCTTAACTGATGCTTTAATATCCTAGGGCTTTATTGGTTCCAAGACTCATAATTCTTTTTTCTCTATTTCACCTAGAAGTGACAAAATGTTCTGCTTAATTTATGTCGATGACATTTTAGTTATAGGAACCAATCCCAGCCGCATCTCTACTCTTGTTAGACATCTACTGAATCAATTTGTGGTCAAGGAGCTTGGAAAACTTTCATATATTCTTGGCATCGAGGTAGCCTGGACATCAAATGGTCTGCATTTAAACCAGCGAAAGTATGTTGTAGATTTATTGAAATGTGCAAATATGGACTCATGCAGTTTGGTCTCTACTCCAGCATCTTCCTCCGCCAAGCTTGGTTCTTCTGATAGTCCAGTATTTCATGATCACTTACTATATCGCAGTATAGTTGGCTCCCTACAGTACTTGACGTTTACAAGGCCTGATATTGTCTATGCTGTGAACAAAGTTTCTCAATTTATGCATTTCGCAATGGAGTCTCACTGGATTGCAGTAAAATTGCTTCTTCGATACATCAAATCCACGCCATCTGATGGCCTCTTTTTTTCTTGTTAATCTTCTAATTTTCTACACGGCTATAGTGATGGGGATTGGGTGGCTCTGCTGATGATCGCAAATCTACCACTGCTTTTGCTATTTTTCTTAGCTCCTACCTGGTCTCATGGGAATCCAGAAAACAAAGAGCAGTTTCTCGTTCAAGTACGGAGGCTGAATACCGAGCCATTACATTTGCTGCTTTTGAAATCACTTAGCTTCAGTTTTTACTTCGTGAGATTGGCTGCTCCTCTTCTTCTACACCAATACTTTGGAGTGATAACCTTAGTGCTACTTACTTGACTTCCAATTCGGTTTTTCATTCTCGCACGAAGCATAAGGAAATTGACTTTTATTTTGTCCGAGACAAGGTTTGCGATAAACAACTTTCAGTTAAGTGTGTTAGCTCATTTGATCATGTGACTGATGTTCTCACAAAGTCCCTTCCCAAAGCTCGTTTTCAAACACTATGCAACAAGTTGAGCGTGTTTCCAAATCCGGCTCAACTTGCGGGGGCATGTAACGGATAAGTCTAGTTTGAGTATTAGATAGATATCTTTTGTATTTGTATTCTTGTATACTTAGGCTTCTATAGTTTGGGTCTTGTTAGGTGTCTTGATGACCAAGACTCTTCTTGTATATATCGTATACGGGTAAAATCGGGCTCATGGTAAAGAGTTTAGCGTCCACCGTAGGGCTAAGGATAATAGTGGCAATTGATACAAATTTCAATAACACACCCTACTTCACTCTTGTTCTTTGAAGTGTCTTTGATTTCAGGTCTGCGTTTAAAATGTCGAACTCCCAATCTGCCCCTCTAAACACGGATGCTGAGTCTGGCAACCATGGAGAGACCAATAATATAGTGCCCGGTAACGAGGTGCTTTCCGCCGATCCTAATGGAATTTCGTTCGCGGACCCGATGCCAGCTCACATGCGGCCATCAACATGAATTTGCCCACCAATCCTGAGAATAGCATCCGCGGGGGATTCTAGTCGGTAGTTCAAAATGTTCGTGACAGTGAAGGAGATGGGATCAGCTTAAGGGTGATCTTCAAAATGTAGCAGGCATAGCAGGCAGCGGTAGCCTAACTGCAGAACCGAAGCCACGCTCCCAGTAGAGTTGAGCCCGAATCATCCTGGAAAACGCTCGCAGAAATGAACCAGCCGCAGATGGGCCAAATGAAGCTGAACCCAGAACCAACCCCGAGATAATAAAGATGATCGAGGAATTGAAAAAGCGGGTGGAAACGGGATAAAAGAAAATCGAAGCCAATGACAAGAGGGTGGAGACTTACAACTCTAGGGTCGACCAAATCCGCGGAGCGCCACCAATATTGAAAGGCCTAGACTCCAAAAAGTTTGTTCAAAAACCCTTCCCTCCGAGCGCAACCCCGAAGTCGATCCCTACAAAGTTTCGCATGCCTGAAATTCCTAAGTACAACGGCACAACTGACCCAACTGAACATTTGACCTCATACATGTGTGCCATCAAGGGGAATGACCTAGAAGATGATGAGATCAAATCTGTCTTACTGAAAAAATTCAGGGAGACCTTGTCAAAAGGAGCTATGATATGGTATCACAACCTACCTCCTAATTATATTGACTCGTTTGTTATGCTTGCAGATTCCTTTGTAAAAGCATACGCCGGGGCTATCAAGGTCGAGACCAGGAAGTTGGACCTTTTCAAAGTGAAACAGAGGGATAATGAGATGCTCAGAGAGTTCATGTCCCGGTTTCAGATGGAACTAATGGACCTGCCTCCGATCGCGGACGACTGGGCCGTTCAGGCCTTCACCCAAGGACTCAATACTTGAAGCTCATTGGCTTCGCAACAGTTAAAGCAAAATCTGGTAGAATATTCGATCGTAACTTGGGCCGATGTGCATAACCGATATCAGTCAAAAATTACAGTCGAAGATGATCAGCTTGGGGCCCCTTCCGGATCTGTTTATCCTGTCCGAGCTAGTGACAGACCCAAAAGAGATGTTGATCGTGAACCAAGGCCAAGTAGGGATCGATATCAACCATATAACGATGATCGCAGGGGTAATGGATCTGGACAAAACCCCGTGAGAAATGAAAGGAGAAGCAATCAGAGTCAAAATAAGCGGGGACTCATGAGCAAAAACAGTTTTGACAGGCCTATCGGGCCTAAGGAAGCATCGAGTTTATCAGAGTACAACTTCAACGTTGATGCTGCTGCTATCATATCCGCCATCAGACGCATCAGTGACACCAAGTGTCCTTGACTTCTACAGTCCGATCTAGCCCAAAGGGATCCTAACTTAATGTGCAAAATAGCATGGCACTCACGGCCACAGAACAGAGGATTGGCGACAATTAAGAGAAGAAGTATCCTAGCTATTCAACAATGGACATCTCCGAGAGTTCCTGAGCGATCGAGCCAAGAATCATTTCAGGAATAGAGATTCTAATAAACAGATTGAGCAGGAGGAACCTCAGCATGTCATTAACATGATCATCGGTGGGGTTGACGTTCCCTAAGGGACGATGCTGAAGTGCACCAAAGTATCCATCACAAAGGAAAAACGGACTCGGGATTACGTGCCAGTAGGAACCTTGTCTTTCAATGACGAGGATGCTGAAGGGATTGTGCAGCCCCAAAACGAGCACTACTAATATCTGTACTCATAAAAATCTCGAGTTAAGCGTGTGTTAATTGATCCAGGTAACTCGGCCAACATCATCAGATAGAGGGTCGTGAAACAGCTCAGTCTACAAGATCAAATCGTGCCTGCAGTCCGAGTTCTAAACGGATTCAATATGACATGTGAGACCACTAAAGGGGAGATGACATTACCGGTGAATGTCGCCGGGGCCATTCAAGAAGCTAAGTTCGATGTAATCGAAGAAGATATGAGGTACAATGCTCTCTTCGGGAGGCCATGGATCCACAACATGAGGGCAGTACCCTCGACTCTACACCAAGTGTTGAAATTCCCTACACCAAGAGGAACTAAAACAATCTACGGAAAACAACCAGCCGCAAAGGAAATGTTTGCTGTCGAAGAGGTGGTCCCGATATCTGCACGTACAACAACAAAAGGTCTAGGTTCGATCACCAAGGAAGAAGCCAAATAGCAAATACCAACACCGGCCCTGACCCAACAAGAGAAACAAGTGACCAATGAAGATGACGACTACGGGGTTCCCAGGTCTTTTATAACCCCGGATGACTCTGATGCCACCAAATCGACGGTCGAAGAATTGGAGCAGGTCATATTGATTGAGCATTTTCCCGATCGAAAGGTATACCTGGGCACGGGGTTAAGTCCTGAGCTCAGGAAAAAACTCATTAAATTCCTTATAGCTAATATAGATTGTTTTGCTTGATTACGCCTTGATATGACAGGGATCCCCCGGGAAATAACCACTCACAAGCTGAGCGTGGCCCGAAGTTCCATCCAGTCAAATAGAAAAGGAGACCTTAGTCTGAAGTAAAGCACGCATCCATCAAAGATGAGGTATCTAAACTCCTTAAAATAGGGTCCATTCAGGAGGTTAAGTACCCGGATTGGTTAGCAAACGTAGTGATAGTCCCTAAAAAAGGGAATAAATTAAGAATGTGTGTAGACTATAAATACTTGAATAAGGCATGTCCCAATGACTCTTTCCTTTTGCCCCACATCGATCGCATGATTGATGCGACGGCTAGCCACGAGATCTTCAATTTTATCCATGCCTATTCCAGGTACAACCAAATTCAGATGGACTCGGGCGATCAGAAAAAAATGTCCTTCATCACTAAGTACAATACCTACTGCTATAACGTAATACCGTTCGAACTAAAAAATGCTGGTGTCACCTACCACCGCCTAGTAAATCGGATGTCTGAAGAACATATAGGAAAATTAGTGAAGATTCATATTACGATATGTTGGTTAAGTCCTTGGGAGGAGAGGACCATTTGAAGCATTTGCTGGTGTCACCTACCAACGCTTAGTAAATCGGATGTCTGAAGAACATATAGGAAAATTAATGAAGATTCATATTACGATATGTTGGTTAAGTCTTTAGGAGCAGAGGACCATTTGAAGCATTTGCAGGAAACCTTCGACATATTGAAGAAGTATAATATGAAGATGAACCCAAAAAAATGTGCATTCGGAGTCGGATCCAAAAAATTTCTCGGATTCATGGTGTCCAACCGGAGATCAAAATCAATCTTGATAAAATCAAGGGCATAGAGGACATTACCGTAGTAGACAACGTCAAGGCCGTACAAAGATTAACCGGATGCAGAGCCGCTTTGGGTCGATTTATCTCGAGGTCCTCTGATAAGAGCCATCGATTCTTCTCACTATTGAAGAAGAAGAATAACTTCTCATGGACTTTGGAGTGCCAACAAGCCTTGGAGGAACTCAAACGGTACCTCTCGAGCCCACCTCTGCTTCACACTCCGAAGGCAGACAAATAGTTGTACCTATACTTGGCAGTATCTGAGGTGGCGGTAAGTGGAGTCCTGGTCCGGGAAGAAGAAGGTACACAATTTCCTATCTATTATGTTAGCAGAACTCTAGGTGAGGCCGAATTTAGGTATCTTCACCTAGAAAAATTGGTGCTCGCGTTGCTAAGCGCCTCAAGGAACCTGAAGCCATACTTGCAATGCCACCCCATAGGTGTTGTAACTACTTAACCATTGAGGAACATAATGCATAAACCCAAGCGCTCGGAACGACTGGCCAAATGGGCCGTGGAAATCAGTGGGTACGATATCGAATATCGACCCCAGACCGCCATCAAATCTCAAATTTTAGCAAACATCGTGGCCGATTTTATACCGGCCCTAATACCCGAGGTCGAAAGAGAGTTGTTATTGAAATCGGGGACTTTTCGGGAATCTGGACCCTCTTTACGGACAGTGCCTCGAACGCAAAGGGGTCCGGACTTGGCATCGTATTGAAGCCACCTACAGGTAATGTAGTTAGACAATCTGCTAGGACTGTAATATTGACTAACAACGAGGCCGAGTATGAGGCCATGATTGCAGGTCTCAAACTGGCTAAAAGCTTGGGTGCAAAGGTGATCGAAGCTAAGTGCGACTCCTTTCTTGTGGTGAACCAAGTTAATGGGACGTTCGAGGTCAGAGAGGAGCGAATGCAAAGATACCTGGATAAACTGCAGGTAACGCCACACCGGTTCAAGGAGTTAACTCTGCAACATGTACCTCGGAAACAAAATAGTGAGGCCGATGCTCTTGCTAACTTGGGATCGTCGGTCGACGACAATGAGTTCAACTCGGGGACGGTCGTACAACTCATGAGATCGGTAGTGGAGGAGGGCCACGCCGAGATAAACTCAACAAGCCTAACCTGGGATTGGAGAAACGAATATGTAGAGTATCTGAAAACTAGAAAATTGCCCTCGGATCCTAAAGAATCGAGGGCTCTACGTACAAAGGCGGCCCGGTTCATTTTGTCCGAAAATGGTACCATGTTCAGGAGAACGTTCGATGACCCACTCGCAATATGTCTAGGACCGGGAGATATCGAGTATGTCATGAGGGAAGTCCACGAAGGCACCTGCGGAAAATCATTCGGGCGCCGAATTATTAGTTCGAAAAATTATCAGAGCTGGCAACTATTGGATCGACATGGAAAAGGATGCGAAGGAGTTCCTAAGAATATGCGATGAATGTCAGAGGCACGCTCCGATGATTCATCAGCTCGGGGAGTTGCTGCATTTGGTCTTGTCATCCTGGCCGTTCAGGAAATGGGGGATGGACATCGTCGGCTCCCTGCCATGGGCACCCCGTAAGGCTCAATTTATATTATTTATGACTGACTATTTTTCTAAATTGGTAGAAACCAGGCACTTGAGAAAGTCAGGGAGAAGAAAGTTATTGATTTCATCTAGGACCACATAATATGCCGGTTCGGAATACTGGCCGAGATTGTGTGCGACAACGGGAAGCAGTTCATCGGCAGCAAAGTGAGCAAGTTTTTCGAGTACATACGATCAAAAGAATCCTATCGACACCCTATCATCCTAGTGGGAACGGGCAAGCAAAGTCCACGAACAAAACCATACCCCAAAACCTCAAAAAGAGGTTGACAGACGCCAAAAGAAAATGAAAAGAAATCTTGCTCAAAGTCCTATGGTCATATCGTACGACCTCAAAATCCAATACCGGGGCCACCCCTTCTCATTGGTCTACGGTGCCGAAGCTCTAATACCAGCAAAGTAGGAGAACCGAGTCATAGGTTCCGATATGCCACCAAAGAGTCAAACGACGAGGCCATAAGTACGAGCCTGGAACTTTTAGATAAAAGGCGGGAGGTTGCCCTCGTCCGGTTGGCCGCACAAAAATAGCGGATCGAAAGGTATTACAATAGGAGAGCCAACCTTCGACACTTTAATGTAGGGGACTTGGTGTTAAGGAAGGTCACACAAAGCACCCGGAACCCGAATGAAGGGAAGCTGGGGCCAAACTGGGAATTTTCATATCAAATTATCGAGATCACCGGAAAAGGATTGTACAAACTCGGAGCAATGAACGGTGAGCGACTATCGAACAACTGGAATGTAACTCACTTGAAACGATACTACTGCTAAGGTACGACCCCGTTCATTTCTTTTCTTCACATATTGGATTAACACTTGCAGGTAACAGTCAAGTAATGATACAACTTTTAGGCCTGCAAGCACGCGTTGCACTCTTTTTCCCTTGAACCGGTTTTGTCCCAAATAGGTTTTCTAGCAAGGATTTTAACGAGGCAACAATGGATCGTGCTAACTTAGAATTGAAGGCCAGCTATGAACCGATTTTAGCTAGGAAAGAAACTTTGTGCTCAAATAGTCTAGGCTCGGTGGATAGGATTTACCGTAAGGGTCAAATGGTCAAATGAACCGTGCCCACATAGACCACCCAAGCCATAACAAAAAGCTTGAATACATTTGAAACTTCGTATATTCGCACAGAAATGAAAAAAAGTTTCTACCTTGCAGAAAAATACTTTGTCTCTAAAAAGTTATTACTTTCTGTTCCCTTAAGACATCCAGCCCAAGGGCCATCTCTATTGGGTCCAAGGGATCACTCTCACTCGGGGACTATCCTCCAAAGACAAACCCGGATAGCTCAGGCTAAGAAGCCCAGGGGCACGAAACCTATTAGGTAGTGCCCGAACTTCAAAGGTTATGGTTATCTCTATTCAGGGACTATCGTCCCGGGCAAGCCCGGACGGCTCGGGGTAATAAGCCCATTGAGAAACACCTGAACTTAAAACACTACGTCCGTCCTAGAACGGCTCGGTGACATCCAAGATCCGTAACCAAAACACAAGGCCTTCATAATTTCTATACCGTTTTGAAGGCTACCCTAGGCAAAATTATAAAAAATTCTAAGTAAACATTTCGGGGAAAGCTTCCGGTGATACCAAGGACCCCACGAGTCTTAAGCAAAATAATATCGAAAATGAACAATGTTCGAACCTCCGAATAAGACCTAATTATTATGTGCTAAGGCATCCGAAATCTTTGCAATCATAAAGAAAAAAGCAAAAAGAAACAAGCTTGAAAATTGTCGAATGGAAAAAACCTTTTATATATATATATACATATATATATATATATATATATACAAAGGCCGAACGGCCTCAACAAAATGCAAAAGTACAAAAGCCAAAAATTACAAGGCACCTAGGAAGCCTGATCCTCACTGGAACCCGCCTCATCACTGGGACTATCGGGGTTTTCTCTGCCCCCGGATCCACCGGAATCCTCGGAGTCTTCTTCGTCCTCGGGATATGCCAACTTTTTATCTTCAGCCTCGAGCCCCGTAACATTTTCGATCTTGGTCTATAAATCAAAACTTCCAGCTTGAACCTCCTCGAGGGCCTCCCTTCGGGACTGCCACTTCATATATTCAACAATGTCTTTCAGGCATACCTGGGTTGCTTCAGCATCAGCTTTGTACTGGGCCACCATCTCATCGACAACAACCTTGGCAATTTCAGACACTAACTTGGCTGCTTTAAACTCCTTGGCGAGGGTCTCCCGATCAGCAACAGACGAGCTCACTTGAGACCGGTGCCCCTCAATTTTTTTGGACCGGGCCTCAGCTTTCTCCCTCATCGCTCGAAGTTGAGCCTCCGCCGAGGCCAATTGCGCCCGAATAGTCTCCTTTTCCAAGGTCAGGTAATCCATCTTTCCCTTCCACTCTTCGGCCTCGACCTTGATTACATCCATCTCGGACCGGAGTTGGTCGATCCGATCAATCTTCTGTTGGACATGCGGGTTCTAACCATTAGTAGCCGCGTCTAGCTCCTCATCACTAACTTCAAATATTTTTACCTGTTCCACCAGGTCGGCATGTTCTTTCTGAGCCGTGTCCAACTCGGCTCGAAAGCTTTTAGCCTCTCCTTCACGTTGCTCGCCGACAAGTTTGTACATGTCTCTCTTCTCAGCAAGCTCTTTGACTTTAGCCTCGAGTTGGCTCAGTTCATCCTGATACATTAGGAAGGTTTCATGGTGAAGCACTGAGGCTTGCAAGTATGAGAAGAAATATGAGAATCATCAAGAACTTAAGCTGAAAAATGAAAAAGGTTTCGCAATACCGTACCTGATTCAGCGCCCATTGTGCCTCGTAGAACAAGCATGGCGCATCCACCTCGTTCATTTTTTCCTGGTCTTCATCGGTTACCAAGCACCGGAGGTAACTAGCTATCCCAACAAGGGCAGAAAGAACCTGGGCATCCTCCGGAATGGTGATGATAATTAACCGTTTCCGACCAGGATCCACACTCGGGACAGAGAATCGGTTGACCAGTCTTGGGCTCGAGTTAGGCCCACCTACCTCCGAGGACGAATTTTTCTTTGGTACCTCTAAGTCACTTAACCCGGTGGCATCCTCCATGGCGGTGGAATCCACGCCGTCAAAAAAGTAACGAAGGGGATTATCCGCTCCGTGGGCCCCCTCGTTGGGTCGTTCTTTCACTGTTTGGGACTCGTTGTATATAGACTCGGTAAACGAGGGTGACTCGGTGATGTCTATCACACCAAGTACCTCCTTCAGGGCACTTCCCGCATCCCCGGAAGCCTCAGCAACGGCCTCCTCATCGGCCTCCCTAGCCTGAGGAAGATCATCCACACGGGTCTCTGGTTCAATGGCCACCTGCTCTTCAAGGGGTGATGGCTCGCGGGACACAAAAACAAAAGGCTCTTCCCTTTCAGACTCGTCTCTAAGCCGATAGAGCAAGTCCGAAGCTGGTGCTCGAGAGCTGGTATTTTCCTTTGGCTTGCACACCAGCCTTCTCCTAGGTTTCTTTTTCTCCGAGCTCGGGGAACTCGGAGCCCTCCTCCTTTTCCTCTCTCCGGCTTACCTCGGAGTAGGAGACTCAACAGGCAAGTCCTTGTTTCCGACCGGAGGCCTAAGCTCGACGTTCTTAGGCAAACCAGCAAAAGAAAGTAAAGGAGATAAGGATGCGATGTTAGGAGAAAAAGTTCAATACGACTTGTTTGGGAAAAGAACCATACCATGGGAATGGGCATCCGAATGGCCTTTTGAAAGCTTGTTATCATGAGCGCTCGGAGTAGGGAATCTGTGACATAATGCACTCGAGCCACTCCTTGAGTCGAGGGATAGAATTTGGAAACCGAGCTAGGGCTACAACATAACAAGCATCGATAAGAAAAGGGAAGATAAGGCATAAAATCGACGCTTAAGGGAATGCTTACGTGATGCTTTCCACCTTTCGAGGAACGGCCTCCACTTGGCAGGTATCAGGTCGATGGTCCTCGTTCGAACAAAACATCCTTGCCAATCTCGGTCCTCGTCGATGCTCGAGAATGGGGCTTTGCTGGCCCGGCATACTAGCTTTATCAGCCCTCCCCCTACCCCGAAAGATTTGGGGACTGTACAAGCGAGTAGATGATTGATGGTAAACAAGCACCCATCGATTTTGTTCACAAAGAATCGAAAGAGGATCACATACGTTATACCTCCTGCAGAAGTCTATGATGACCGGGTCTACCGGGCCTAATGTAAAGGGATAAGTGTAAACACTTAGACATCCCCTCGACATGGGTGGTAATGGCCTCTTCGGGTCGGGGACCACTATGTCTTTATCGGCCCAATTGTAGTCTTTTCGAACAGTGTGGAGGACCTCTTCGGTAATTGAGCAGATGTATCTCGAGGCCTCTTCACGCCGACACTGTACAGAAGAAGGCTTCTCAACCTTGAAGTTGTCCGTAACCGAACATCCGCCGGGAATGAACATCTTCAAAGGGGGCTCTTCCGCCAGTTCATCGACAACCGTGTTGGGGACAGTCTCCTCGACCTCAGTGGTCGGTCTCGAAGAAGTAGGAGCATCCTTCTGAGGGACAAATTTTGAGGTTTTTGCCATTGTTATGGAAGAAAAAGCTTGGAAAAGATGGAGAAAGATTGAAAGTTGAAAGATCAGACTTGTTGGCTTGAGTAGGAGATGAATAAAAGTTTTTGCAAAGTACTGAAGAACCTTGAGTAACGGAGGTAAAAACGCTAGAAAGTATTGAAATCCTGAAGGTATGAAGGTAGAAGGTGTAAAGTGAAAAATGGACAGAAAATGAGGTATTTATAGGAGTTCAGCGACGTTTCGCGTCCAGGAACGGGCGACCGGCGGCTAACGTGCATTTAATGCCATTATGACATGACTGATGAGATGTTTCGAGTGTTTTGTCGTTTATGACGCGATGTGTCGAAGTAAGAATCGGGAGCTCATATCGTTTCTTGTCATTTACTCTTTGAGATACGAGGGAACTATCTGTATACGGATAAAACCGGGCTCATGGTACAACCTGGTCTCCGACAAAATAAGCCAAGCTCGAGACATGATGACCGAAATCAAGGCAAAAGTCTCATCGAGTCAGAATTCGGGGGCATGAGGCTCGCCCTCGAGAATATCGGGGTCATAGTTCGGAATCGGTCTTAGCCTTGAATGACTTCGAAAAACATTATCAGGCAATCGAGTACGGCCAACGGAAGGCCGTAATATCTATGACCGGACGAATATCACAGCAGGTATCTCGGCACGTATTGGTGAAGAACCGGCAATCAGTCAATCAGAGGATTTTTTACCTTTTATAGAGTTGTACCTAGAGTAGGATTCCCCTACTATATAAAGGGGGTCTGATAATTCATTAAGCACACTGTAACACGCATTCTAAAGAAATATATTATTATTTTCTCAGTTATTAGCTCTTTCTCTTGTTCATCATTGCTGGCCATAGCGAGTCCGGATTGATTTTGCGTATTCTTAAAACCACTTATAAATTTAATTATTATCCGACTTTGAAAGTAACCTTATATAAAACTGCTATATCCGATGCCAAACAGTAAGAGAAAGAGGCTTCTTCAGATCTCTTGATGGTATTTTTGTCCAAGAAAGGAATGGAATTTGTCAAGGTTGAAGTGTTTGACTCCAATTTAGGATCATCCCAACCTTCACCAACTAATCATACATATCCTTTTCCAAACCCAATTATGATGTTGTTCTTTTTCTTATGCCCCGTTGAAGGTCATACCTTACGTTGCACGATTTGGATGATAGTCGCCTTCAAATAGATAATACACGGTCATGAAAAGCCAAACGGAAAACACTTAATTAAAGATTATCATCGTTGAGTTAGAATTACAAAAAACATAAACACTAATTAAACTGTAATTAATAATAAGAAGCAATTACTGTATGTAAAATAATGTACTAAAATATTGTCCTTAATCGTGTCTCCAAGTGTAGGAGAGAGCACCGGGATGAGATAACGTATTCCTTTCTCTTGGTGGATATCGTAATTGGATAACGAGTAAGGAGATAATTTATTCCCATAATAGTTCCCTAGTAAGATAATCTTGTATGGCACATCTGTTAGGACTTAGGGGTTCAAAATGAATGTGGTTTTAGAGTACTTTGTTAGGCCAAGCTTGTCCAAGGTTAATTTTTTTTTTTTTAATAAAAGTGATATTTTTTTAAAGTTAAAGTGTTTGGCCAAATTTTTTGAAGAAAAATGTGCTTTTGAGTAAAAGAATTAGTAATTTTGGAAAAGCAGAAAAAAGTAGCTTCTCCCCAAAAGCACTTTTCTGAAAAGCACTTTTGAGAAAAAATACACTTATAGCCTGTTTGGCCAAGCTGCAAAAATCAACTTATTTTGAAAAGTATTTTTTCTAAAAAGTGTTTTTCTCAAAAGTACTTTTGGTGAGAAGCAATTTGTGCTTGGTTAATTAATTTGAAAAGCACTTCTGAGATCAATTAGTGTTTGACCAAGCTTTTAAAAACTGCTTCTAAGTGTATTTTTCTCAAAGTGCTTTTCAAAAAAGTACTTTTAGAGAAAACTACTTTTTTCTACTTTTTCAAAACTACTATTGCTTCTCCTCAATAGCACTTTTTTTTTCTTCCAAAAGCTTGACCAAACACTTCAACTTTGGAAAAAAGCACTTTTTAAAAAAAGAAGGTGCTTCTAGGATTAGAGAAGCTTGGCCAAATAGGCTATTAGAAGCACTTTTTAATAGCTTGGCGAAACACTCATTGCTCCACAGAAGTGTTTTTCAAATTTATTAGTCAAACACAAACTGCTTCTCACCAAAAGTACTTTTGAAAAAAAAAAGCACTTCTCAAAATAAGCTGATTTTAGAAGCTTGGCCAAGCATGCTATTAATCTATATTAAGAGCTTATTTGGTCAAGTTTCAAGGAGGTCAAAAATATTTTTTTGTGAGAAAAAGTACTTTTTGAAAATTTGATGTGCTTAGCCAAGATGGAGAAGTATTTTTGACCAGCAGGAGAAGCAGTTTCATGCTTTTAGGAAGATGCTACAAATTCTATCTTCTTTCAAGAAGTAGAAGCAGAAGCAGAAAATTAGTTTTTTAAGACAAAAATATCCTTACGATAAATTTATATTTTTCAAATTATCCTTAATCTTTTTCTATTTGTTTCTACGATCCTTTTTCTAAAATTTTATTTTCATCGTATTATTATTCTCTTTCTCTTGTTCTTCTTTGAAAGAGGTCTATCTAATATAAATATATCTCTTATTTTATACAGGGTTTATGAAGCACATTTTTAATTTATACTGAATGATTGTATTTTGATATATTTATATCATCACGTGAATAGTAAGTAATACTGGATAACCAGAGTTATTGTTTTGAAAAATTACTTTTTATATTGATTAAATCTGTAATATATATTTTTATTTTATTTTTTATATTCTAATTAAATAAAAATAAAAAATTAATTGATTTTTTTATAAATAAATATTTAATTTTTTTTAAATAATAAGATTTGTAAACTAAACATTTATTGTTCTTTTTTGTAATTTTTCATTTATAATTTTTTTTTTTGAAAAGATCGGTCAAACATAATTTGTCTATCGAAAAAATTGGTTCTCTTAGCACGCATAGTTTACTTACATGCCGCTTTAAGCACATCTCTCTTTTTTAATTTCATGCTGGACTAATGATAATAAATGAATGTCAGTGTTTTAGTCCCCCAATTTGAGTCATTCTATGTTGCCGGGGTCTTCTCACTCGCCCTCTTCAAGAAAAAGAAGAATGAAAATACAAATTGCAACTCCCTAAAAGTATTTTTTTGAATAATATTTTTAAACAAAAGTACTTTTTAAAATAAATAGTTTTGACAATTTGGTCAAACAGATTCTAAATATCGGCTAATAAGGAAATAAAGAAGGTATATTTTTTTCAAGATCATAAACACTAGTTAAACTGCTACTAAAATAAAAATCCAATTACACTTTGCACAATATCGTACACTTTTCAATCCTTTTAATATGTGTCTTTCGCAAATACATTTAGTCCAAATATTTGTCACTCCATCAGAATCAAGAAGGGACAATTTTAATTTTTTCTAATTCCACCAGAAGATACATAATACAATTAATTACTCAATAATTATAATTAAATATTTATTATCATAATGTATCAAAATGTGAAACGAAATGGAGAGTACCACTGAAATATTGCCCACGTATCTAATAAAAACCCTGAGTTAATTTATGTTACAAGGTCACATAGCTAGTATCCTCTGTCTCATTAGCCCAATGTTTTGACAAATGAAACGAAAGCGCACATACCAGTATTGACTTCTCCGAAAAATGCCAAAGCCTTTCATTACTACGTACAACCAATACCTTTCTCTTTTGTCTCACTCTAAATTCTCTCTTCATTTTGAACTTCCTAACCACCTTTTTTCCCTCTTTCTATTCAACTCAATCCTCGTCACCCTGCCACCTCCCTAACGTTTCTGCTATAAAATCTCCCTTTGTAATTCCCTTCTCTTTGCCAGCTTAGCTCCAACCATAATGGGAAGTCTTGATTCAAATAATAGCGCTCAAAACCAATCAAACATAGCAAATTTCAACCCACTTGACCCTGAAGAATTTCGTACCCAAGCCCATCAAATGGTGGACTTCATTGCTGATTATTACAAGAACATTGAAAACCACCCGGTTCTAAGCCAAGTCGAACCGGGTTACCTCCGTAACCGTTTACCCGAAACTGCCCCATATCGCCCCGAATCATTTGACACCATTATGAAAGATATTCAAAACCATATTGTCCCTGGTATGACCCACTGGTTAAGCCCTAATTTCTTTGCATTTTTTCCAGCCACCGTTAGCTCCGCCGCTTTCATCGGAGAAATGCTGTGCACTTGTTTCAACTCCGTCGGATTTAACTGGCTCGCGTCACCGGCCGTAACGGAGCTAGAAATGGTAGTCATGGACTGGCTCGCAAATATGCTAAAACTACCAAAATCCTTCATGTTCTCCGGCACTGGTGGTGGTGTACTTCAAGGTACAACCAGTGAAGCTATCCTCTGTACACTAATCGCCGCTCGTGACCAAAAGCTCGAAACCCTAGGTGTTCATAATATTGGAAAGCTCGTTGTTTACGGCTCTGATCAAACACACTCTACGTATACCAAGGCTTGCAAGCTGGCTGGTATTTTCCCATGCAATATTAGGGCTATACCTACTTCTGTTGAAAGTAATTTCTCTTTATCTCCAGTGGTCCTACGTACAGTTATTAAAGCTGACGTGGCTGCTGGATTGGTCCCAGTTTTCCTCTGTGCTACTGTAGGGACCACTTCAACTACAGCCGTTGACCCTATTAGTCAACTAGCTGAGGTGGCTAATGAGTACAAAATTTGGCTCCACGTGGATGCTGCTTATGGAGGTAGTGCATGCATATGTCCAGAGTTTAGACATTATCTTAATGGAATTGAACGAGCTGACTCGTTAAGTCTTAGTCCACATAAATGGTTACTAAGTTACTTAGATTGTTGTTGCATGTGGGTTAGAGAACCAAATGTGTTAGTAAAGGCGTTAAGTACTAATCCTGAATATTTGAGGAATAAACGGTCTGAATATGACTCAGTTGTCGATTACAAGGACTGGCAAATCGGTACAGGTCGAAGGTTCAAATCGCTCCGATTATGGCTTGTTATGCGTAGTTATGGCATAGTCAATCTCCAAAGTCACATTAGGTCCGATGTTCGAATGGCCAAGATGTTTGAAGGATTCATTAAGTCCGATCCAAGCTTTGAGATTGTTGTGCCCCGGCGGTTTTCGCTCGTATGCTTCCGGTTCAACCCAGTCAAAGGATCTGAACCGGCATATATCGAACTTTTAAACAAGAAGCTGCTTGATTCTGTAAACTCAACCGGGCAAATTTACATGACACACACAATAGCAGGCGGAATTTATATGCTTAGGTTTGCAGTAGGTGCCACGCTCACAGAAGACAGACACGTAATTGCCGCTTGGAAATTGATAAAGGAGTGGGCCGATGCTTTGTTGAGAAGAAGTTATTATTATACTACTGTTTAGGGTCTCTGTTAAACAAAATGCAGAAGAGGAAGAGTAAAGAAACAAAAAATAAATGCTTGCGTTCTGTATGTTGGTGTATAGGCATTTGTGATTGTTTTGTAAATCTCAGACGGCAAAGTCAAAACAATCTGCATTTGTCGGTAATACTACTAGTAATATATATTAGAATTAACATTTATCTGTAAGCTTTTTGGTGGGAGGAAATAATGATAGAGTATGTAATATTACGTTGAAATTTTAAAGCTCATCTTGGTTTCTTTTTTAAGAATCTTCAGTTAAAAAGAAGCATCGTTGTCAACCTCGTTTTATTGCTCCAAACAGCATTACCAGGAAATCATAGTTACTGCTATCAGTTTTTTATGATTGGCTATCTTAACTAGCTATTTCATCGATCTGTCAAAGATTTCGAGGTACTTCAACATGTAGTATTGATTTTTCTTAATAAACCCTTAGGTTACGAGTTTCACGACCTAGAACTCAACTAGCCGTGATGGCATCTAACCCAATCCGTTAGGTAAACCAATTAACAACTTCAATTCAAATGAGATTACCGAGAGAAATAAGGAAAATATAACTGAATGTTTATACAAAGAATTTTCAAGGACTGGTAGTACAAGTCATAAGCTACTAAGACTAAGATTTTTACAAAATCGAATTGAAATAATTACAACATCTGTTTGAAATGTAAATGAACAGAATCTGAATCTAATACTACCAAGGACAAGTGATAGCCATAACTGGAACGCAGGTACATCTTCAAATCTAGCTCTTCTCGTACACAACAACATCAGCATACAACATCTGCACGCGAGGTGCAGACGTGTGGTATGAGGACAACCGACCCCATGTACTCATTAAGTAACAAACCTAACCTTAGGTTGAAAGTATTTACGAGCTGGGACAAGGGCCAGAGTCCAACTCCAATAACCAGCAACAGTTCATAACAACATAATAACAACGGTACAAGAAATAACTCAGATATGATGCTCAGCTCGTTCACAATTACGAAAAATATGCATGCTTTAAAGTATAATAGTAAATCCCAAATCTTTTATCGAAAATACTAAAAATATGAGTAAGTTTGAATACTGTGATTTTTTCCAAAAACTTTTAACGACAATTAGGAAGTCTCATTATCAGATGGCATGAGGAAGGTACATCTCTATGCCTACATGTCAATGTGCACGTGAAATCATGAATGTCACCAAAATCGCGTAGCGTGAGGAAATGCATTTCTATGCCTGTATATCTGTGAGCACCTAATTTTTGACTATATTTGAATTTTTCATCACTTTTTGTATGTAAATATATGCCAAGTTTAATCTTGATCTTGTAGCTTTTATTTCACTTTTTAGTAGGTTTATTTGATAAAATTAAAAATTAGTAGTTCCTTATATTTTTTTTTTCTAGTTTAAAATAATAGTGTAGTATTTTTAATTTATCTTTAAAAGAAAAAGTAAATAAAAAATAAAATAGAAGAACCAATCAAAAAATGTCATTTGACAAAGATTCCTCTCTATCTTACTTAACAAACTAGCACATGGGATTCTTTAGCACAGCTCACACACGATTTTGGAGGCACAATCACAATTCTGACATTTTGTTGATATCACAAAAACTTGCTCACCAAGAATTGGTTCATTTTTTTACTCCACAGATACTAACAAAAGGGGAGAGAACAGAGGAGCGAAAAAAGAAAAAGAAAACGCAGCGACGAAAAAAAATCAGCTACCTTCTTCTTCAACCTTGAGCGAAAGAGATTCAGCCATAAAAACATCTCTGTTTCTCACGTCAAAACCAACTCTTTCCCCTCCTTTAAACAGCCCCAAATTCCATGAAAATGCAGCCATTTAAGAGCTGCAAATCTCCATATTTACCAGCCCAGTTTCCACCATTAAACTCACCAAAAACGCAACACTAAAGCCACCATAGTTGCTGCCAAGAAATAGTCATTAAGACCACCTGAAACACCCAGCAAAACAGCATTCAAAATAATTGCAAAATCAGTCCCGAAACCATTGCTTAAATGAGGTGATGTTCGAGTTCGCAGGTCCGAGGTTCTAGTTGACAGCTCGTTGAAAGATTTTCACTTCAGGAGCTTTGGTCTCATTATCATTGCACACAATAAAGAAGAAATTTCAGGAATAAAGGTCCATTTTCATGTTTTCCTTCGATTTATGTCATTTTTCTGCTCAAATTTGTGAAGTATCGTCGTTCGGTACTTTGCTATTCTTCTTTTGCTTACCTATTGTGCCAGTGTTGAATTTGTTTTAGTTGGTTTCCTTCACTTGAATGCTTTGTTTGTTTCTCTGCTCATCTTCTTGTAGATATCTTTCGTATTTTGATTTGTCTATTTCTTTTGCTATCGATTTATTGAAATTTAGATATGTTTGGTTATTTCGATTTATCTCAGTTAGTTTCCCTTGCTGAATTTAAAGCAGAGTATGTGTTATTAGAATTTAAGTCATAAGATTTTAGTTAAAGGAATCCAAGGCAAAAGAAATAATGGGCAATATCTGCTATTTGAGATTAAAAAGAATACAGTTTGTCCCAAATTAAAAGATTAATGAGTGGACCCTTAATCGTTAGATAATTTGGATTGGCTTTTAGAATTAATGTAGTCACTACATCTTTTGGCAGTGAATTGCAAGGGTTTTGGGTCCAACCAATTATACGTTGTGACTATGGGTACGGTTCCCGTGGCATAGTGACAATGTCAATTTCGGAGGTGCCTTTTAGGTGACCCGATTTTAACAACTTTAAATAATAAAAGCTTTTAAACTAATTCGAGGCATTCCATACCAAATGAATTTACAAATATATGGCCCTCATTAATTAAATAATTTGTAAAATCGAGATGCGCTATTTAGCGAATTCCATGGCCCTCGAAGAACTAAAAACGCGTAGTTTTCTTTAAGCGCGTTATTCTAATAATTTAATTTCCTGAATTCAGTGTGCATTTATGTGACCCAAATTCCAAATTTCAATGTTAAATTAAAAAGTGTTACAAATTACGGGTGCATTTATGTGACGTAATTTGCGATATATTTTGATTAACATTGCAATACTTCGATAATTCTAAAAGCGAAAAATAAAGTAAAATGCACTATAGGCTGATAACAGGTATAAAATTAAATAATAAGCCGATTATGACAATAAAGCGACCGTGCTAGAACCACGGAACCCGAGGGTGCCTAACACCTTCCTTCGGGTTAACAGAATTCCTTACTTAGAATTTCTGGTTCGCAGACTTCATTAAGAAGATCAAACCTTTTCCTCGATTTGGGATAAAACCGGTGACTTGGAACACCAATCTAAAAATTTCCAAGTGGCGACTTTGAAAATAAATTAAATAATCCCATTTCGACTAATGTCACTTTAATTGAAAAAACTCTTTATATACTCCTCCTGGGGGGTGTACGAAAAGAGGTGTGACAACTCTGGCGACTCTGCTGGGGAATCGAACCCAGAATCTCTGGTTCAGGGTTCAAGAATTCGAGCTTAAAATAATTGTTATTTTTTTGGCTTTTATCTGAGTTTTATTACCTGTTATGCCTAACGTGCTAAATGCCGCTTTTACCGCTTTAATATTATTTGAACTGTCATAAACTGTTCCGAACCTTTCTCTTCTCATCTTCGGGGATGTGCACGCTGGCCGTGACTCCCTATTCTGTTAGTGTCTTACCATAAAATAAGAAAGAGGACGGATAAGTTACAAAGCCAGGTGGCCTTTTGGTGCCCTGTACGTAGCCCCCTCCTCGGCTCGAGTTGTCCGCTCGGGTTCACTAGTCTAGAACAAATACCCAGGTTTCAGCTTAGAATAACGTAACCTCATGCCGGATCCCTAGTAGGAACGTTTATTTGCATCATGGGCATTTGACTTAGGGGACTCAACACAGGGGTTGGATCCGTCTAGGACAGGTGACCCCGAAATCAAAGACCATCATGATGCATAATTTACGTGCTACTTGTGCATTATTTCACATCGATTTGCGTGTTGACCGGCTATTAGAATAAAATTAGAAAATTGAGAATTGAAATGATGAAAGGTGAGGTATGAGTAAATTAAGGGTTGCTTACGCGTAAAAACCTGGTGTCCAAAATAAGTCGAAATGCTGCCAAAATTTTTGGAAAAAAAAAAGAGAAAAGAAGATATAGAAAATGAAAATTTCTGATTTCAAAATCAAGAAAAACGAAAAAAAATCGAAAAGAATTTTGGAAAAATCGAAGTCCAAAATATTTTGTCTTTCTAAAATGAAAAAAAAAAAGAAGAAAAAAATTCTAAATATTTGCTTTCTTACTTTTGAAAGCTCAAAAATATTTTTCTTTTTGTAAATAAACAAAAAATTCAAAAATATTTTCTTATTTTTTCTGAGTGTTCTTTTCTTACTTTTATAAAATAAAAGTTCAAAAAAAGAGTTCAAAAAAAAAATATATATATATATATATATATATATATATTTTTTTTTTTTTTTTTTTTTTGCTCAAAAAATATTTTCTTTCTTGATTTTTGATAATAAAGTCTTAGGAATTCAGGGTATTGAAAATCTTTCTCTCTTCCTTGAAAAGATAAAACAAAATTTAAAAAATATTTTTCTTTTACTTTTGAAAATTTTCAAAGTAGTCGTTCTTTAATAATAATAAAAAATTTCAAAAATTCAGGGGTACCCCTTTCTTCTTTTAAGTATTTTATTTCAGGAAATTTTGAAAATAAAAGTTGTTAGGTAATATCGTTTTTGCATAAATAGCACAAATATCTCCAAAAGGACGCTGGAAGGCTGTTTTTGCAAAACGATCACTTATTTCAATTTTTGACTACCTAGCAAGCATAGCCCTAAAATCTTTCCTTTTGAAGTGCTGAAGGGCCATATTGAAAAATAGTCGTGTTATTAAAGTTTTGCAAAATGACTCCTTTTTGTAAATAGTAAAAAAAAAAATTAATTAATTAAGGCAAAACCAGAAAATGATCAACGAAAAAGAGCAAGAGCAGGATGGGAAGAAAAGAGCGAAAATCAGAAAATCGAAAAAAAAAAGAACTTTTTAGCGAGGTAGGCAAAGCCGGGATGAAACATGCAACCGGGTGAAACATATAGGAACGCATTTAACTGCTTAGGTGCATCACACCTCAACGTGCGATTACCTATTTGTTATTTGTTCAATCTAACCAGTTTGCTTTTTGAGTAATAGGTTTCTTCAAATAGGTGGTTAGTTTGTTGGCATCCTGGCAAGTCATCCGTACAACACCCGATCAAAGCGCCAAACAATCATGGATAGCAAAGAAATAGACACTGGAGTTGTAGACCCGCACAGAGAGATTGTTGAGTTGGAGTCAGAACTGCAAGAGGAGGTCCGGAGGTTGAAACATCAAATGGCCGAGATGTATCAAGTATGGATTAAAGGGCATCCTCCACCCTCATTCCCCACCAACTACACAGAAAATCCTGCTTCCATTCCACCACTCTCTCAATCCCAAATGGACAATATCATTGATCTTTCCCCGCAACACGCTCCTGGCTTTACCCCTTACCACAATTACCCCAGCACTTCGACTCAAGCCTTTCATGCTCCACCAGCCAAAACAACCTCATATCCTGCTCCGACATCCGCTCCTATTTTCGTACCCCTTCCACGAGCTACTCTCCACCGATCCTTTAGTGAGCCCGCATTTCCCGCCCCTGATACCCACTACCATACACCGGAGCCCACTTTCAAAATCCCAGATCCTTACTCCTACGCTCCTCAATTTGAGCCTCATGTTGAAATTGACAAACCATCCAAGAACTCAGCAGGAGGAAATGTTTAGGAAGTTACAAAGCCTTGAGCAGTCGTTGAGAAATATGCAAGGGTTGGGGAATCAGGTGAGTGTGGCCTATAAGGACCTATGTTTGTTTCCCGATGTCTAACTTCCTGCTGGGCTCAAGATGCCCAAGTTCGACTTGTACGACGGACACGGAGATCCTGTTGCCCACCTAAGGGGTTATTGCAGCAAAATGAGAGGTGCCGGAGGAAAAGACGAATTGCTAATGGCCTACTTCAGTCAAAGTCTGGGTGGGGCAGCTCTAGAATGGTACACCCGCCAGGACAGTAACAGGTGGTACACTTGGGACGATATGGCTCAGGCCTTCGCCCGACACTTTCAGTACAACATAGACATTGTTCCAGACCGGCTATCTCTGACCAAGGTGGAGAAGAAGCCCAGTAAAGCTTTAGAGAATATGGGTTCCGCTGGAGGGAGCAAGCCGCACGAGTCAATCCTCCGATGGAAGAAGATGAGATGGTTAAATACTTTCTACAAGCCTTGGAGCCCACTTACTATGGCCACTTGATCTCAGCCATTGGTAAGTCTTTCAATGATGTAGTAAAGATGGGAGAAATGGTAGAAGAGGGGCTCAAATTCAGCAAGATTATGAGTTATTCTGCTATAAAAGCAACCACCCAGGCAATCCAGAGTGGTATTGGAGGTTTGCTAGGCAAGAAGAAAAAGGAAGATGTTTCCATGTTTGTCTCCGGATCATGGCAGGGGCAGAAGGGTTCCCCTCACCAGTACACCCATCCTCGACCTCGACCTCAAACTTACACCCAAGCTCCATATAATACTCCTCAACATTACTTTTCCCTGCAAAACTATCCAGACCACCCCAATATTTCGTTTACCATGCCCAGTCATATGCTCAACCCCCTCCTTATCCACAATGGCATGCCCCCGTCCCTCAGAATACCTACCCAGCTCCACAAAATACCTATCCATCTCCACAACCTTACCAAAACACCAATGGGCCATATTTTCGACCAAAACCTGAGCATAGGAGGGAAAGGCAATAGCGTAAACAAACTTTTACCCCGCTTGGAGAATCCTATGCCAGTCTATTCCAGAGATTAAGGCAGTTAGATGTCTTGAGGCCAATTGAGTCAAGAATACCAAATCCCCCTCCAAAAAACCTCGAATATTCCCTCAGATGTGCCTACTGTTCTGATGCCCCAGGCCACGACATAGAAAAGTGTTGGCATTTGAAACAGGCGATCCAAGAGCTCATTGATACGAACCAAATTGTAGTCCAAAGTCCAGACACTCCGAACATCAATCAAAATCCTCTCCCTGCCCATGAACAGACACATATGATCGAAGTAGTTTACAAGGACGGGGAGCCCAAGAAGTCTTATAAGTCCGTCATGATGGTTCGGGCAAGTGAAAACAATTTGGTTAAGGATCCAGATTTCACCAAAGCAAAGCAAATACGCAGTTCGTTGGCCCAAACGTGAAGCTTAGCAATTGGGAAGTTACTCCTCTCCCCACCAGGAAGGAGTTTTGGTAGTTTGCTTTGCTTCCTTTCCTGTTCTCTAGGTCGTTCCAGGGTTGTAATCCAGATCTTTTCAAAGTTTCTCTTATTCTGACACTCAAACCCTTCTATCCTTTTATTTTCAAATGAAATGCAATCTCCTGTTTTCCATTATTTTCAATAGTGTTTTATTTTGTTCTTTTGCACAGTCCTTTTTATGCTGGTTGCAGTGACATGACATGCATAAGGAATTTTCAGCCAAGTATTAAAATCCAATCTAATTCTGAAATAACAATCCAAGAAGTAGAATCTGATGAGAAAATAGAATATGATGAAGAAACAGCATTTGGGCAAATTAGTAAAGAGCTAAAACAATTTGAAGAAAAACAGAAACCTAACTTGAGCGAGACTGAAGCAATCAATTTAGGGGACCAGGATGATGTTAGGGAAACCAAGATAAGTGTGCATCTAGAACCACAAGTGAAGGAGGAAGTAATCAAAACATTGTTTGAGTACAAAGATGTCTTCGCTTGGTCATATGACGAGATGCCGGGTTTGAGCACTGATCTAGTAGTCCATAAATTGCCAACTGATCCAGCATACAACAAAAAGGTACGCCCTCGGAAATTTGAAGTGGGCTAGATGGTATTGAAACACATTCTTCCTCATCAGGCGGAAGCTAAAGGCAAATTCCCCCCGAACTGGCACGGACCATTCGTTGTGACAAGAGCGTTGCCAAATGGTGCTTCGCATGGAAGGCAAATGTGTAGATATGGCTATCAATTCTGATGCAGTTAAGAGATACTATGTATGGTTTCTTTGCTCATCTTTAATTGTATTTTGTAGTTGGCATGTTCAAAGTTGAAATGACGAAGGCATTTTATTCCGCTACCCAAACACTCTCATCCTTTGTTTCCCTTTTATAACCTTACTTATTTTCTTTCGTATCCCTTTTTTGGAATCAGTAATAGAAATAAGGAAGATGAAAAACGAAAAGAAGAAGAAGAAAAGAAAAAGAAAGAAAAGAAAAAAAGAGAAAAAAAAAAGGAAAGAAAGATGAAAAAAAAAAACAAAGAAAAGAAAAAGAAGAAACAGAAAAAAAAAAGAAAAAAAAAGAAATAGAAAAAAAAGAAGAAAAGGGAACAAAAACAAAACAACTTTCAGCTTGAACTACGTTCGACCTGATTCCTTTTAAGGATACGTAGGCAGCCTCACGGCTCGGTCTCATCAAAATAAAAATTAAAATTTCCCCAGACCCAAAAGAACTGGGGCAGAAGTTTGGATTCGTAAAAGATCTGATTCCAAAAGTTGTAATCTTAACCCCTATTTCATTTTAAATTACTTTGAGCCTTCATGACACCCTTTCTTTTAACCTTGTCCAAAAGCCTACATTACGGTCCAAAGAAAGACCTCCTGATCAATTTTTGAGGATGTCCGGTTAAACAAAATGGAGATATGACTTACATCAGGGGCGGCACCTTGTTCATGGGTGCATCAAAGAAAGTTAAAATGAGAGAGTCTTATTGGTGAAGACCCTCAAGGGCACCGTAAGGCGATGGTGAGATGAGAAAAAATTACAATGAGAGAGTCTTATTGGTGAAAACCCTCATGGGCACCATATGGCAACGGTGAGTTAAAGATAAGCCAAGAAGAGGAATAGGATCAGTGAGAGTTTGGTCTGCGAAGTATGGACTTATGCCATGAGTTGAATATGATTGGTCGGACAGATTAGGCTGATCAATCCAAAATGCATGTCATGATCATTGGAGCTGGTTGCTTCCCTCAGATAAGTCATTCTTTTCCAAATTTCCTTCACATAATCGTTATGTTCATAATTTTCCTTTGTTTCCTTTTTGTCACAAAATCATTCCATTTTGTTATTGAGTCTATCTTTATGAGTTCTTGCAAATTAGCCATGTCGAGTAAGTAGGAAAGGACTTTAAAGCTTACTACCTACTTCTAAATTGCGCAAAGCGGAACTCGGCCAAGCATACCGCCAGGGACATAATCTAGAATGAGCGGTATATAATTTACCAAAGGTCAGGCAATAAGGCAATTTTTGGGGTTTTTAGAGAATACAAGAACGTAACAATGTTCAGAATGAAAGTGCAATGGAGTAGATAAGGGTAAGAGATTCGGTAACAGAAAACGCAATCCGATTCCGATCAAAGGTCAAACAACTTTATGCTCGTCTAAAGCAGCCAATCAGGGTGAAATATGGCAGTCAGCAGAAGCAGATCCTCAGCCGAGCCAAAACTTGAATATGTTCCCCAACAGAAGCGGACCCCAGCAATGATGCCACAAACTAACCACCACGTTTTCAAACTAATAAGATTTTATTTGTCTGAAATAGAAGGCATAAAAGTTGTCAATACACAAAAGCCAGGGCTCGGGAAGCAAAATTGCTATTCGAGAATTCCCCAAACGGAGAGAGTGGCTCAGGTAAATTTAATTTTAGTCTTCAGCACCCTCCTGGATAATGGGATTTAATTTTTAGTTTTCAGGATCCTCCTGGATGATGGGATTTAATTTTTAATTTTCAGGACCCTCATGGATAATGGAATTTAATTTTTAGTTTTCAGGACCTTCCTCGATAATGGGATTTAATTTTAGTTTGTAGGACCCTCCTGGATAATGGGATTTAATTTTAGTTTTCAGTACCCTCCTGGATAATGGGATTTAATTTTAGTCTTCAGGACCCTCCTGGATAATGGGATTTAATTTTTAGTGTTTAGGACCCTCCAAGATAATGGGATTTAATTTTAGTTTTCAGGACCCTCCTGGATAATGGGATTTAATTTTTAGTTTTCAGGACCCTCCTGGATAATGGGATTTAATTTTAGTTTGCAGGACCCTCCTGGCTAATGGGATTTAATTTTAGTTTTCAGGACCCTCCTGGATAATGGAATTTAATTTTAGTTTTCAAGACCCTCCTAAGATAATGGGATTTAATTTTTAGTTTTCAGGACCCTCCTGGATAATGAGATTTAATTTTTAATTTTCAGGACCCTCCTGGATAATGAGATTTAATTTTTAGTTTTCAGGACCCTTCTGGATAATGGGATTTAATTTTTAGTTTTCAGGACCCTCCTGGATAATGGGATGTAATTTTAGTTTTCAGGACCCTCCTGGATAATGGGATTTAATTTTAGTTTTCAGGACCCCCCTGAATAATGGGATTTAATTTTAGTTTTCAGGACCCTCCTGGATAATGGGATTTAATTTTTAGTGTTTAGGACCCTCCAAGATAATGGGATTTAATTTTAGTTTTCAGGACCCTCCTGGATAATGGGATTTAATTTTTAGTTTTCAGGACCCTCCTGGATAATGGGATTTAATTTTAGTTTGTAGGACCCTCCTGGATAATGGGATTTAATTTTAGTTTTCAGGACCCTCCTGGATAATGGGATTTAATTTTTAGTCTTCAGGACCCTCCTGGATAATGGGATTTAATTTTTAGTTTTCAGGACCCTCCTGGATAATGGGATTTAGTTTTAAATTTCTCAAGACCCTCCTGAATAATGGGATTTAGTTTTTTAAAATTTTTAGAAGTCTTTTAGGTAGCAAGATTTGAATACCGCAGATATGCCCAGGTTCCAAACTGGGGCAGAAAAGTTTCTTTTGTTTGGTTCGCTATTGTGATATCAGGCGCCCACCTAGATAATAAGGGAATACAATTCAAGTTTTGGAAATCAGGTACCCACCTGGATAACGAGGGAATACAATTTAAGCTTTGGAAATCAGGCGCCCACCTGGATAATGAGGGAATACAATTCAAGCTTTAGAAATCAGGCACCCACCTGGCTAACGAGGGAATATAATTCGAGTCTTAGTAGCAGGCGCCCACTTGGAAAATGAGGGCATTTATTTTAGAGTTTTTTTTTAAATTTCAAAGTTCAAATTAGAAGCACCAGGAGCCCGCCTGAAGAACAGGGTCAAGTCAAGTTAGGAATAGCAAAAGCTCGCCTCAAGAATGCGAGTCAACAGCTCGAGGTGCACCAGCTAAGACTCAAGATCAAGTTTCAGAAGACTTATAGATAGGAATCTTGTAACTCATAGCTAATAGGCTTGTCTATTTCTTTAGATTTTGATTTTGATGTAATAACAGAACAACGGACCGGAGCCTCGACAGAACCTCACTCGACTCTCGAACTCACCATTCCACTGTTCTCCTTGAACTACACACAAGCTGATTTCCTTAAGACCTGGGATATGTAGGTTGTCCAAAACCAGGACTCAGTTGCACCCTTTCCTTTGTTTACCTTCCTTTTTTGAATAATGATTTGGTCAAAAATTAGTCAGACGACTCACCTTGTCTTTGCCTGAAAATTCTTCATATTTTCAAGCAAAGAGGGACAGCTGTGAGCACCTAATTTTTGACTATATTTGAATTTTTCATCACTTTTTGTATGTAAATATTTGCTAAGTTTAATCTTGATCTTGTAGCTTTTATTTCACTTTTTAGTAGGTTTATTTGATAAAATTAAAAATTAGTTGTTCCTTATTATTTTTTTTCTAGTTTAAAATATTACTGTAGTATTTTTAATATATATTTAAAAGAAAAAGTAAAAATAAAAAATAAAACCATCAAAACTCCGTTCCGGAGTCAAATTCACGAAAGCCAAACTTGGTCAACTCTTCCAACTTAAAGCTTCAACAATGAAATTCATTCTTCCAAACAAGTTCCGAAACACCTGAAAACCAACGCTGACAACTCACACAAGTCATAATACATCATACAGAGATTCTCATGCATTCAAACTACCGAACGAAATGCAAATGCTCAAAACGACCGACCAAATCGTTACATAGCAAGTCCAAAAACCTTTTAGTGGTTGAGTACTAATTTTCAAATTGGCATATTAGAATAACAATGTATTGTTTCAAATAAGATATCTACGATAGCAATCTTTTTTTAGGAACCGTGTTTATTTTATATCATGGTATTTTAACATGTAGGATTGATTTTATTTTTTGATTTTCCATATTAGACTTGCAACGTATAGTTCCTTGTTTGTAGATAACTTGATGTAATAATGTGAAATAATTATATATTATCAACCACAAAAGTTAAGCTTTATAGCTAAAAGCATGATATGCTAGTGAAAGATACTGGATTTAATTTATATACACTAATAATATAATATCAAATATTTTTATATTACATATTTTAACATGTTATAGCATAAAAATTGATTTATTTTTTTGGTTTTTAATCTCAACCATTTTATGCGCTAAATAGTTAGTTAAGTATTTCTTTTAATATTTAGGAATAGGTATTTAATATTTTTCTAATATTTAATATTTAGGATTTCTTGCTATTTAGATTTAGGAGTACTCCCTTTCTCCATCTATTTTAGCATGTTTATATATTCAATTTCGTTATTACATTTTACCCAATTACATGTTTCACCCACTTTCAATTTCTTTTAGGTTTATGAGTTTTTTTTTTCTTTGAGTTTTATGTGTTTACACATAAAAAATATTCACACAACAAGATCACTTATGAGGTAATTACATGTAAATCTTTATGAGTGGTGATTAACCATCTATCACAATTTATAATCACTAGCATTAAAGATTTTTATACTGTTAGTTAATTGTTAACTTACATCTCACTTTTTTTATAATTACAGTTAATTATTACTTTTATTAAATGATCTAATAGTGTAAAAAATAAATTGTATAGAAGTTAATTAAAAATCTAAGTAATTAAAGCGATATATATGGCACTGGAGATGTTACCAAATTATGTTGCTCAAATTCCATCGACCTTTGGTTATTTATTTGTTAACTAACCGAATCAAAAGTATCGACTAAGGAAATTATCGCTGCTTAGCATTAAATTGTGATCACAAGATTGTGACTTCGGTTAAATTGCTAGAACCATATATATAGACAGATTCAAAATTTAATTAGTATGTATTTAACTTTTAAGATCTTTAGCATTCAATCTATAATATTTTCTTCGTTTTAATTTAAACGATACACTTTTCTTATTAGTGTGCTCCAAAAAGAATGACATACTTTTATATTTAGAAACAATTTAACTTTAAGTCTTTTTTTTATCCACTTTACCTATAAGGAAAAGATTTTATAGCCACACAAATATATGGTCCTATAAAGCTTTTGTCTCTTAAACTTTTACGACTACATATTTCAAAGTCTTTTTTTTTCTTAAACTTTGTGCCAAGTCAAAATACATTATCTAAATTGAAACGATGGAGTACTACTTATTGCAGTTTTAATGAATTTTTACATATAAATTTATGCTCTTCGTCGAAAATATTGTATTAACATGAACATGGCAGGGGCGAATGTAATGTTATACCAACGGGTTCAATTAAACCCATAACTTTCGACGCAGAGTAAAAATTTATTAAAATTATAAAAATAGTAGATATGAACCCATAACGTAAAAAATATAATGTGTTCAATGCTAAAAACCTTAAAAGTTGAACTCATAGGGTTTAAATCCTGAATCCGCCTTTGGAACACGGTATATAACGGAGGATCCGCCCAATAGTGGCAACGTGAACACGTACGGTGGCTTTTGGCTAGTCGCAAACAACAGAAGATGGCAATAGAACAACCACCAAATACCAACTAAGCATCAGCCAATTAGTAAAGGTTGTTGGCCGTTGATCGTTTATGGATATATACTTGTTAACCAAAGCTTTTTTATAGGATGAAAATGGCTGACGTTGATTAGAGGCAGAAGCAGCGATAGAAGATAGTCATGTATGGCGGCAACTAGCAGCTCAGCAATTCAATCTGTCCTATTTGTTTTTGATCCTTATTGAAAGTAAGTCTATGTTTGCACGTACGTCCTCTTATTTAATACTATTATTCTTATAAGAATGATTTTATGATCTGCAGTTGACTCGAATTAGCTAAGGTGATAGACGCCCCTCAAATTCGAAAGTTATTCTTAGTTTCGGTGTAAGCAGTTAAATACCCCACTTTTGTAATCAACTATTGGAAAGGTGGGAACATAAGAGAGCCCCTGGAATCTTTGAATCTTAAAATATTAACATCTCGTAAAAAGCTAAGAGGTCGTGTGGTTCACAGTTAGTTGCATAAGGAGTATAAAACATGATATCTATTTATATGTTTGAATAATCATACTAAACATGATATGTATTTATATGTGTGAATAATCATACTTCCTCTGGTCCCTTTTACTTGTCAATTTTGGCTTTTGCATATTCCTTAAAAAAATATATTAACTAAAAGGATATATGTATTTTTTTCTCTATTAGAGACACAAGGTATGGCTCTGAACATTTCTTTTTAGGGAATAGCATCACTTTCCTTTATTTTACTTTTCAATCAAAAATAGATTCTAACATGAGTCTCTTTTACATCAATCACTTTATTTACTTTTGGTCTATAATGATGGATAAGATGCATAAAGGAGCCCTGCTTATCTATGAATGGTGACAAGCAATAGTAAAATTAGGAAGCATATTCATATTGATTGTCTAGCTACCTACAAAAACATTTTAAAATTCACTATTTTGGTGCCTTAGATTATTCATTGACATTAATTAATTACAGTATTATAACATATATGTTTACCTTTAAATTTATCAAGTGCTCTCCACTTCATGAGTTAACTTAATTACGGGTTCAACTGAATTCATTACGTATGTAAAAATCTATTAAAATCTCAGCAATTATTAGATTTGAATCAAGCAAAAAAAATTATCTATATATTTTAACAACGTTTCTCATTGGTCAATTGGGCTACCTATTTAGCACAGATCAATCCAACTTTTAGATTAGGTGAATTTGGCAGGATCTTATTTTCATGGACTACTTTTGCCACCCACAATTCTAACAATAACCAAATCATCTTTAGTATGTATATTGTAACTAGATGGCCGGTGCCCGTTCACAACGCAATATTATTGTACCTCGGCATTGTTGTACCAAAAAGGTTCATACTTATTTCAGTTGTTTAGCATAATTACCATTTACATATAAAGGAAACTTATGATCATGTTGATTAGATATTTACATAATAGCTCCAAACAATGTACATTCATTTCAGTACTATGTTATACACGATATGAAATATGGAAGGACAATCGTACAAAAGAAATCGCACTTCTTTTACTTGCACGATATTCATCTTCACCTGAAGCTAGCAGCCAGCGATTTAGTTTTATCTTTCTGTAACCTTTTACTTGCATAGAGAAGTCCTTTGAATAGAATTTATTTTCACATTATTACTTGTACATCTATACCTGGCCAAGAAAAAATTAGGTAGACAAAAAAAAGAATCATTAGTGATAGCTTTTTGACCATCTCAACTTTACTACCATGGCCAATGACCAAATACCGACACATCTAACTGAAATAACAAGTAAAATGCAAAAAGCTACTATTGCTTTTTAGCCTTCGATAAGTATTTCTACATTTGTATAACTTTTATGAAAAAATTTCCCAATTCACAGGAATATAAAACTTTGCATAGTTGAAGTTAGTCCTAATTTACTCGATAATATAAAAGAGATCAAAAGAAATTCTTACCAAATAGTTTTGTGTTGTTTCAGGTGTTGGGAATAAACCCCCTACAGAAATAATATTCACAGTAATAAAAGCGAAATAATAACGTAGCACCGAGATACGGTAATTAACAAGAATAAAAGAGTGACAACGACACCAAGATTTTTACGTGGAAAACCCTTCTGAATAAGGGAAAAAACCACGGCCCGAGACGAGCAACTGATATCACTATAGTAAGGAATTTTACACTTTGTAGATCCGAGTAAAATACTCCAAAGACCACAACAACGCTCAAAAGAAACAACCCTCTTTTGATATTCTCACCTCACTATAATATCGCTCACTCTCTATTTTTCCTCACAGACTTGTCTTGAAACCTCACTCTTTCTTTCTCTCTTTGTTGGTGTGTAGAAATGAGAGTTGAAGCTCTCCTTTTATAGCCAAAGCCTCACTCTCCAAAGCCTACTATATTTGACAATTTGTACACACTTTTCCTTCTTTTTCTTCAATGTCAACAAAGTTGGCTACCAACCAAAGACATTCAACAAAGTTGGCTACCAACCAAAGACATTCAACAAGGTTGGCTACCAACCAAAGAAATTCAACAAAGTTCATGCCAATTACTTTGGCTTTTGAATGAGATGGAACTTATCAATCTCCCCCTCCAGTCTCATTCATCTAGAGGAGGTAG
>MCJB01050744.1:62903-79851 GCA_002018475.1 Nicotiana obtusifolia | reverse complement strand
AAAATTCGTACCTTCACCCATGTGTAGGGCGTATAGCTGCTTCTTCAGGTACAATTTATTTGTCAACGTTTTGGACATGTATAGGCTTTCCAACCTTGTCCAAATGCCATGTGCGGTGTCTTCATCAATGATGTTATTTACCACATCATCTGATAAGTGCAGCCTGATTGCACTAGCAGCCCTTTCATCCAAGTCAGCCCAATCCTCAGCTTTCACAGTAACGGGCTTTTTGGCATCAGCATCTAGTACCTTGTGTAATCCTTGTTGGATGAGCAGATCCCTCATCCTTCTTTGCCATGTTGAAAAACCGCTATCTCCGTTAAATTTTGCTACCTCGTACTTTACTCCGGACATTTTTGTTTTTCACCGAGTATAGTACTACAGATAGTGAATAGTATTTCTGTGAACGAGCAGAACCTGTGCTCTGATACCAGTTGTTGGGAATAAACCCCCTACAGAAATAATATTCACAGTAATAAAAGCGGAATAATAACGTAGCACCGAGATACGGTAATTAACAAGAATAAAAGAGTGACAACGACACCAAGATTTTTACGTGGAAAACCCTTCTGAATAAGGGAAAAAACCACGGCCCGAGACGAGCAACAGATATCACTATAGCAAGGAATTTTACACTTTGTAGATCCGAGTAAAATACTCTAAAGACCACAACAACGCTCAAAAGAAACAACCTTCTTTTGATATTCTCACCTCACTATAATATCGCTCACTCTCTGTTTTTCCTCACAGACTTGTCTGTGAAACCTCACTCTTTTTTTCTCTCTTTGTTGGTGTGTAGAAATGAGAGTTGAAGCTCTCCTTTTATAGCCAAAGCCTCACTCTCCAAAGCCTACTATATTTGACAATTTGTACACACTTTTCCTTCTTTTTCTTCAATGTCAACAAAGTTGGCTACCAACCAAAGACATTTAACAAAGTAGGCTACCAACCAAAGACATTCAACAAGGTTGGCTACCAATCAAAGAAATTCAACAAAGTAGGCTACCAACCAAAGAAATTCAACAAAGCACATGCCAATTACTTTGGCTTTTGAATGAGATGGAACTTATCAAAATCATAGTTGTCTTGTGCAGTAGACTTGTATTCCTGAAAGTATAATTTATTTTAAGGAATATAGAAAATAAGTTTTGAAACATCTAGCACTTTTAATGTTACAAATTTCGATTTGTATAAAAGATACTTTTTTTTTATAAGGTGACGTATAAAGAAACTCTTTGTCAATGTAAAATATCTTAAAAGAAAGGCATAATAGAAGATTAGATTACCAATAGAGGTACCACTGCAGACTCAACAAATACAAGAGTTTCTCCCATAAAACAGTGAAGAGCTTTTTGGCCAATTCCCCCTTTAAAAGCTTGGCAAATGTTGGTTAAAGTACCCAGCCATAATGTCATCATTGCCATGACAACTACCATATGAGTTGGTAATAGTTAAAATCACTTTGAGTTATTTCATAAGAAATTTCGACAAAAAGATAATAATACATATAGGTACCTCATACTATAAGATTCTTATAGGCATTTTCTGTGATAACATGCCCTTTTGAATAGCATACTTACTCTTACACCACAGTCATGTATAACAAATCTTTACAATGCATTGCCTATCTATATGCATATAACAGACTTTTTATGCATTTAACAACTTCGTCATCTTATATTTGCAACACTGACCTTTTTTTGTGTATATACTAATCAAGCTTTTTCTTTTTTCTTGCATTAATATAAAAACAAACCAAAGTGTTGTACAATCTAAAATCAAACATCATTTTGAAAGACATAAAAATACCACCGCAAAATTCCCCCCTTGGCATTAAGAATCAAAAGTACACATGATCAAAGAGATATAACACGTTAATCAACATTTTTGGTATAAGACACTAAATCAAGCTTCCTTTTATTCCTCTGTTTTATCACTGCACATGTTAAAATCCAAATTCAAATGTCGTAAAATAACTTTTATCTAATAACATTGAAGTCATAGCAAAAAAAAGCGGGAAATTAAAGATATAGCGAAGCCTCTCTCCTATAAATCTTCTGTGAGCACAAGCATGTACCATCATCAACATCAAAAAAAAAAAAAGGTTTGATCTGAAAATGCTAAACTATGTCTATATTTTACATTAAAGACAATTGTATAAACTACAAAAAGAAGCAATTGGAAAAGAATTATCAATTGAAGCAAGAGTTTAAGAGTTCAGATGATTGAGAAACATATTTTACGTCAAACTAACATTTAAATTGAAGCACTGCATGGAGAGAATTAAGCTTGCAATGAACAAGAAAACTAAGAGCATTAAGTGATTGGTAGCCTATTATAACATATACTATTTATTATTTTAGAGAATATACTTTATAACTACATATGCTACATGGTTGTTAATTTCATGTGCTAAAGATTCAAATTCTCTTCTCAATAGATATAAAAGAAAATCTGAAAGAAATCTCTTCTACTTTTATAATCTCGAAGCAGGAATCAACTTCAGATTCGGAAAACAGATATATAATGTATCATCTGTTACTATATTGTTATGCTTCAGCTTCATTCCCATGTTTCATGTTTTATTAAAAAGGAACTTTACTCATACCTTATGATACGAAACCCCCAATTCCTGTGCGGACATGAATTCTCCATAGAGAAAATATTGTTCACTCGGTGATTAACTCCAAAAAGTTTTTTGTTAGAGAATAAACAAATACCTCAAGAACCTACATTTGATTAAATATTTATATTATCCTATCACATGATTAATTAAACAGTCTAAAGATCTTTGGACCAAATGTTGCAATAGAAATCGGCTCAACATATCCCGAAACTCAAAGTAAGGTGAGACATGTTATTATATGATACATAGTAAAGTTGCATTGCATAGATTATACAGAATCATACATCTAGGCATATATTCCAAACATGCATGAGCAGGTCTATGTAGATATGCAAAATTTAATACGAAAATATTATGGCTAAATTTTCTCTTTCACCTTTTAAATGCAGCACAAACATGCAGATTAAGACTGAATAAGAGCAAAAATTTTTGCAGAAAAAATTAGTTGCAGAGAAGATATAAAGATGCAAGTGAGAGAGAAAGGGAGAGTAATAGAAAGAACAGAGATTGAAGAAGAACGGAAAATAAAAGTGATGTTAAAGGCACATGTTCTGTTATGCGGCGCCTTCTTGAGATTCCTTGAAAGGGCGACGTAAGGCTAATCAATCGATGCAAGTGTGATTGTTATACCCCAACTGAGGTCTCCTCCGTACGCTAGACTAGATTGTCAATGCCGTACGGGAAAACCAACGTCATGAGCAACTGAGAGAGTAGAAAAGAAATTGAGAATGAAAGAAAGCTTGATTGCATTAATGAAAGCTATTACAGAAAAGCAACACGGTATCGAGGGGGAGAGACACCAGTACAGAGAATTGTTTGCTTGCTAGAAAGTTTGATTGCTTGATCCCCCTAATAATGCTTTAAAAAAATATCCAAGTTACATGACTTGACCTAAATAAGCTGTAGAAGCACACTGAAAGAAAATGAAGTAAAACTACTTTATATTTACAATGAAAAGGACTTAGTCGACCCCATCATCTCCACCCCGTAGGTAGAAACAAGTCCATTTGCAACAAGTTTGTCTTTAGTATCAGGGTCAACGCGCGCGGTGTTGTTGGCATCTGCCTGTGGCTGGGCGCTGGCGATGGCTATCGGTGGGGCGACAGAGGCACATGCGCGCTTGTCACTTGGAGTTGCCGAGACCACGGGGCCGACCGTGGCGCTGGGCGTTGGGAGGCTTGCCAGCATGCCACGAGGCACGTCCAAGGGGTCATGGGGTGGAAAGCCGCCCAAGACATTCTCCCCCACCTGAGTCGGCGACGTCCTCAGCGCCTACTTACAAGATAGTCATCAATTAGGCTCTTGTAGGTTTTGAGGTTTGTTCCACTCTTCCAATTATTCTCCTCTGCATCACATCCTTGCCATTTTACCAAGAACTATTGGTGATCTTTCCTTGAGGCGTGAATCACTAGATCATCAAGAATAGCTTCAGCACGCCTTTTTCCGGTTAAATTGGGGCCTCGAATATTGGATATTGTGAGTTGGCTCCGTGAAGGATCTTCCATATCTTCCCGAAAAGGTTTCAGGAGACTGACATGGAAGACGAGATGGATTTCTACTAAGCTGGGTTATCCACCCGGTATGCAACTTGTTCAATGCGCCTTTTAATAGACAAGGGTCATATATATTTTTGCAATAGGCGAGGGTCATGGACCCCTGCAAACAAGTACCACTTTGGGATTTTGACCATCACTTTGTCTCCTACTTGGTAATTGATGATTTTTATCAACATGCCTTTTCATCCGCTTTTGGGCTTTGACAAGATAGCTCCGCACTATCTCCAAATTTCGCTTCGATTCTCTTGAAAAGCTAGCAGCTCGAGGAGATTTTGACATGTTTGGTGCATTCACAGTGTGTGGGAGTAGTGGTTATTGTCCGCTAACAATTTCAAAAGCGCTTTTGTTGGTACTAGAGCTCTTTTGTGAATTGAAACACAGTTCAGCAGCATCCAAAAGCTTCACCGAGTTCTTCTGCGATCCGGTTATGAAGTGGCAGAGATATTCCTCCAGCATGCCATTGAACCGCTCCGTCTGGCCATCAGATTGCGGATGAAAACTTGAACGGTGACTCAATTTTGACCCGAGGCACTTAAAGAGTTGGGTCCAAAAGTTGCTAATGAAGCGTGGACGTGATCACTAATGATATCTTTAGGTAGGCCGCAATATTTGACGACATGAGAGAAGAAGAGTCGAGATGTATTTTCTGCTGATATATATTGTGGGACTGCTATAAAGGTAGCATACTTAGAAAACCGATCCACTACAACAAAAATAGTTGTGAGATCCCCGACCTTGGGCAATCCGGTGATGAAATCCAGGGAAACGCTTTCCCAAGGTCTCTTTGGGACAGCTAGTGGTTCCAAGAGTCCCGCTTGTGTCAAGCGGTCCGACTTGTCCTTCTAGCATACTAGACAAGTCTTTACATACCGAGCAACGTCATCAGCCATTTGAGGCCAATAATATGCACGGTGAAGTAATCCCATGGTGCATTTTTCACCAGGATGACCGGCCCACAAACTATCGTGGCATTCCGCCAGAAGAGTTCTTCGCAGATCTCCTCCTTTGGGAACACAAAGTTTGTTCCCTTTCACTTTTAGAAAACCATCTTCTGAGTAGAACTGGAAAGTCTTGTCATGTCTTACAAAATCAACCAAATACTTCTATGGTGGTGGCTACTTCGCTCCCCTTTAGGGTGGCAAGTAGGCACACCAATGCTAGATCAGCTCTCTAACTGAGCGCATTAATAATATGATTAGTCTTCCCACTTTGGTACTCCAAGCTGTCGACCATTCAGCTTCGGTTGGGTCATGAAATGGCTAACAGTTGTGTTGTCTGTCTTGACCACAAACGGGGTTCCCAGCAGATAGTGCCTCCAAAGGCATAAGTAATAAACGACAACTAATAATTCTTTCTCGTGGGCGGCATAGCGCCGCTCTGCATCCTTCAGATTCTGGCTCTCGTATGCTATGGGATGCCCTTCTTGTAGCAAGACTCCACCAAGGGCATATTCAGAGGCATCCGGTTGTATCTCGAATGGCTTGGCCAAATCAGGGAGGGCCAAGAGGGGCTACTAGACATAGCCGCTTTCAATGCGTTGAAGGCCTCCGCCCGTCTGTGGTCCCCAATCCCAAGGAATGACCTTCTTGAAAAGTTCTGTCAGTGGTACTGCGATGAGGGAGTAATTTTTCACAAATCATCGATAGAAGTTGCATAAGCCAAGGAACGCCCTCAAGGCGTGGATATCCTTAGGCGGCGGCCAATCTGTGATAGCCTAAATCTTCTGTTGGTCCATCTTAATCCGCCCTTCCTCAATGACATGGCCAAGGAAGTCAATCTGTTTTTGAGAAAAGGAGCACTTGGATAGCTTCACATATAATTCGTGCTCCCGTAATCGGGCTAGGACCTTCCGCAAATGCTCCGGGTGTTCTTCCAGTGTCTGGCTATATACCACAATGTCATCCAAGTAGAACACCACAAATTCATCAATGTATTCTTGGAAGACTTGGTTCATCAGGGTGCAAAATGTGGCTGGTGCGTTAGTCAAGCCGAATGGCATAACTAGGAAGTCGTATGACCCATATCTTGTCATGCAGGTCATCTTGTGTTCATCACTCTATGCAATCCGAACTTGCCAATAACCTGTCCTCAAGTCTATTTTTGCGAACACCGTCGCATCACCCAGTCTATCGAACAAGTCTACCATTAGCGGAATAGGGTACTTGTTATTCACGGTGATTTTGTTTAGAGCCCGATAGTCCACACACAATCGTAAGCTTCCATCATGATTCTTTTGGAATAGCACAGGGGACCCGTATGGGTACTTGGAGGGCACGATGATCCCTATGTCTAGCATTTTCGTCATCTGTCTCCGAAGCTCGGTGAGTTCGAGTTTTGACATTCTGTACGGCGCCCGGGCGGTGGTTTCGGAACCGGCACCAACTCAATCTCATGGTCCATAGTGCGCCTAGGCGGGAGTCTCTTTGGCATGTCTTGTGGCATGACGTCTTCAAATTCCAATAACAACTCCTTCACGGGTGCAGGAAGAGGACCCGATCAGCAGTCAATATCTTCAAAGCAGAGGGTAGCCAAGAACGTAGGTTCATGTTTTTTGAGCTCCTTCTTTAACTGTAAGGCCGAGATGTTTTCAGCGGCCATCTTCATGGGCATGCACGGGATAATGCAGGGGTTGGCCCTATTTGTTCCCATCAACAGTAGCATGTCTGTATATGGTACGGGCATGGTGTTGGTTTGCCTCAGGAATTCCAACCCTACTATCAACTCGAAGTCATTTATGATCACCACCCGCAGGTTGAGTTTTCCTTCATAAGGGCCAAGCTTCACTGGTACTTCTTTGGCTATTTCGCCCACTGGCTGAGGAGGTAAGTTGATAGCCTTGACTCGACCTCTGCCCTTTCCTACAACTAGACCAAGGCGCTCCACATGAGTCGAGGCTAAGTAGTTATGGGTAGCACCTGTGTCTATCATCGCCCGAATGGGCTTGCTATTTACCTTCATCTCGACGAACGTTATGGTCCTATCTTGTTTTAAGAGGAGTCGTCTCATCCGCCTTCTTTTTCCCTTTATTAGTGATTGGGCAGGGGTCCTTCTTCTTACGGATACCAGCACTGGTTCCCGCTAAGGCCTCAGAAATATAGCTAACAATTGCATTGAAGGCACCTACTGGTTCGGTCTGGTCCGTATCATTTGCATCGTCATCTGTCCCATCATCAAAAGCTTAATGGGCGTTTATCTGTGCATGTGGGCATTCATTATTTCAATGTGGTCCGCTGCAATATTGGCATCCTGAAGGGGGTTTCCTCCCCCGTTCGTTGTTGTTAGATGCAGTGCTAGTACTGCTTGAGGAGGGAACCTTAGATTTGGTTGCACTCCTATCTCCTCCACTTCTGCCCCCTCTGTATCCTCCTCGGACAATCTGTTGAGGCCTATCCTTCCGAGCTTCCACTTGATAATCCCTAAGGCACTCGGCTGCTTGGATCGCCTTAGGTAACTTATCTACCCTTTGTCTTTGCAACTCCATACGGGCATAGGGTTTCAACCCTTCCAGGAAGGTAAAGAGTTTGTGTTTTTTTTCCATGTCACGTATGTTCAGCATGAGCACGGAGAATTCTCGCATGTAATCCCGCACTGATTTGGTCTGGCGGAGCTCCTTGCATTGTACTCAACATTTTCGGGGAAGAACTGTAGGCGTATGCTGCCTTCAGTTCTCCCCATGTCTCGAGAGCATCTTCATCGGCCTTGATGGCGTCGTACTTCACCCGCCACCAGAGTTTAGAAATTCATGGCAGCAGTTGCTACCTTCTTAGCGTCTTCTAGGTCCCCCACAGCATCGAAGTACTGTTCGATGTCAAAAATGAAGTTTTTCACTTCATTGGCATTTCGAGCTCCACCGTATGGCTTTGGCTCAGGAATTTTCAGTTTTTGTGCCATGGGGCCAAGGTTCACAACACCCCCGATTTGGTTCCCGCCTCCTCGAAGCAGGCCTTGTAAAGCAGCATTGACAACGTTAAGCTGGCCTGTCAAGTTGTCTATAGTTTGTTGCATGGCAGTCACTCTGTCTGTCTCTTGTTCCCTGTAGGCTAAATCCTCAGCATACTCCTGTTGGAGGCCCTCAAATTTGCACTAGGCTGGTCTTTAGATCAAGCACCATTTCCACGATGGGACGTAATACGTCAACCGTCTCCTCAAGGGTTGCAATGTGTTCCCCATAATTCATCATGATCAGAGATGGTGGTAATTGCAATTCTATCCCTCGTCCGATGTCGAGCCTAGGCTCTGATACCAACTGTTACGCGGCGCCTTCCTGAGATTCAATCGATGTCAGTGCGATTGTTGTCCGCCAACTGAGGTTCCCTCCATACGCTAGACTAGATTGTCAGTGCCGTATGAAAAAATCAATGTCATGAGCAACTGAGAGAGTAGAAAAGAGAATTGAGAATTAAAGAAAAGCTTGATTACATCAATGAAAGCTATTACAGAAAAGCAACACGATATCGAGAGGGAGAGACACCAGTACAGATAATTATTTGCTTGCTAGAAAGTTTGATTGCTTGATCCCCCCTAATAATGCTTTAAAAAAAAAGTTACATGACTTGATCTAAATAAGTTGTAGAAGCACAATGAAACAAAATGAAGTAAAACTACTCTATATTTATAATGAAAAGGACTTAGTCTTCTACAAGGTAGAAATAAATCTGTTTGCATCAACTTTGTCTTTAGCATCAGAGTCTGCGCGCATGGCATTGTCCGCGTGCGCGTTGTTGGCATCTGCCTGTGGCTAGGCGCTGGCGATGGCTATCAGTAGGGCGACAAAGGCACATGCGCGCTTGTCACTTGGAGCTGCCGAGACCACGGGGCGGACCGTGGCGCTGAGTATTGGGAGGTTTGCCAGGACGCCACGGGGCGCGTCCAAGGGGCATGGGGCATGGCGGGAAAGCCGCCCATGATAGTTCACATAAATATAAAGCTGTTAAACACATGGCCCAAAATGAAAGTCAACTGAATGCCCATGATAAACGACTATTGTACTATATTTACCCTTGTTCGTACAGCTTGTTCGTACAGTTTAACTCCCATTTCTATATACTAGCTTTAGTAGACGTGCGTTGCACGTGTTTTTTGCGTGTATCAATAAAAAGTGTATAAACTTTAGAACAAGAATAAATTATATGTAAAACATTGAAAATAATTATTCTAGTCTATCAATATTTTTACTTAAGCAGTCATATTTATCTAATAATATAGGTAGATATACATATATGACGTAAAATATTTTTTAAAACTTAAATATGGTCTTTATGCACGTACATTGCATCGTATTTTGTGTTATCACAAGATTTAAAAGTAAATTATTGAAAGATGTATATACCACAATTTAAGGACAAATTCTTTTATACTTTCTAATAAATGAAATCATCTTGTAAATTAAAATTTAAGTAAGATTAGCATAAAAAAGAAAATAAATTATATTTGAATTTTTAAGGACCGAACTCGTGACAACTTTTGTAAAGGAGCAATAGCAGTTCGTTTCTTTGATATACTTAAAAGTTGTATAGAATATTTTCTTAAAAGCAATTCTTGTTTGTGTTTATGAAAATATGCAATTATGTTATACATAAAAGATAAGTAAGACTGTATTATTATTATTTATTTAAAATTAATTAATTTTGACATTTAGATGCAAATTCACGGCATAAAGATCTATAAGGAAATAAATAAGATATATTTGGAGGCCAACACCCTTATGTTTATTTTGGATGATTTTGAGAGAGGTAAATAATGTTCAAAGGAATTGAAACACCTAAACAAAAGATCAAAAATTTTATTTTTAGCTTTATTTTAATCAGACACTGATTTGGACTCTGTTAATATTTTATACAGAGCTAATTACTTGAAATATCATATATATGTCCAGATATTCAAGAGAAGAAATTTAGATCGACTTACAAATTAATAGATTCTATTATAATTTGACTTAAAATTTATAAGTATTAGGTAAATTTCTATAAAATACTACAACTTTATTTAGCTTAAACTTATTTTAGAGAATTGGTTTACTTTTTTAACGTAAAGTATAAACACATTCCCACAAGATATTGTGAAATTAGGCAGTTCCCATAAAATTTCGACTTTTGTTCTGTCTATCTTAAAGCATAAACAATATTGATGAAGAACCATTAATTTATCTTTTCAAGACTTTTTTTTGGCAAACTGAAAAGTAAAAGTAGCACCGCTGTGATGACCCGAACGGTTGTTTTGATCTCTAATGCGTCGTTCGGCAGTTTGAGACTTTGAGTAGCTTCACTTCATGTATTATGATTTGCACGTGTGGTCGGAATTGAATTTCGGGATGTCCGGAGTTGATTTGGATGAAAATTTTTTAAATTCAGAAGCTTTAAGTTGGAAGAATTGACTAAGATTTGACCTTTGAAAAACAACCTCGGAATCAGAATTTGAAGGTTCCAATAGGTTCGTAGAGTGACTTCGGACTTGGGCTCATGTTCGGATTGAGTATCGGGTTGGCCCGGGGCATTTCAGCGCCTATTATGGAAAATTGGTATTTTGGAAAAATTTCATAAATTTGAGTTGAAGTGTATTTTAATGTTATCGATGTCTGTTTGGAATTCCGAGTCTGGAAATAGCTCCATATGGCGATTCTGATCTTAGAAGACCGTCCGAACGTGGTTGGAGGTCCGTAGGTCATTTCGGGGTCATTTGGCGAAAGTTGAAAATTTGAATATTTTTGGAGAGTTTAACCGCGAGTGGAATTTTTGATATCGGGTTCGAATTTTTGATTCTGGAAGGTGGAGCAGGTCCGTAATGTCAAATGTGATTTGTGTGCAAAATTTGAGGTCAATCAGACGTGATTTGATAGGAATCGGACGCGCGAAAGTATTTTTTTGAAGTTTTTGAGTTTCATGAGTTGATTCATGTGTTTTGGCGTCCGATTTATGCTTTTAAATGTTGTTTCGATCGTGCGAGCGAGTTCATATGATATTTTCAGACTTGTGTAAGTTTGATGTGAAACCTTAGGGACTCGGGTTAGTTTTTTAGCGCGTTTGGAGTGGTGAAGAACTTCAATTTTGCTAGTTTCTGGTTTGGGCTGCAGGTCTCACAAATGTGAGGCTTTATCCGCATTTGGGAACCTCGCATTTGTGAGAAGGGATTCACATTTGCGAGGATGGGAAAACACTAATGTATTCGCATTTACGAAAATTTTGGTCACTTTTGCAAAACTGCCCTCTTCGCAATTGCGAAGATTTTGGTCGCAAATGCGACCTTGGCAGGTATGGCTCTGATTCACATTTGCAATGCTTTTATCGCAATTGTGACTATCGCATTTGTGAACAACATGTCGCAAATGTGACATTTGCGACCTGTGCAAGAGCCTTTTTATTTCGAGACTTAGCTCATTTCCCTCATTTTTCAGTTAGTCTTAGGCGATTTTTTGAGTGCATTTGCGGGGTGATTCCATCAACATCAAGAGGTAAGTTATTCCCACCTGTTGTGAGTTAAATACATGGATTTAAACATGAAAATTGGTAAAAAATTGGGATGTTGAAGAAAACCTAGAAGTTGGTAATTTTGGAATTCGACCACGAAATTGGACATGGAATTGAGAATAAATTATATATTTAAGTTTGTAATGTTAGGGGTAAAGTTTATTTTTGAAATTTTTTGAAATTTGGGCACGTGGGTCCGAGGATTGACTTTATTGACTTCTCGAGCGGAGTTGGGGATTGTTATGAATTGAATTATTTTGTGTATTAGAGTATATTTTCATTGGTTTGCACATGGTTTGACTAGTTTCGGAACGTTTGTCTTGTAGTTGAGGTGTTAGAGAGGCGTTGGAGCCGGTTATGGAACTTCGGAGCGAGGTAAGTCTCTCGTCTAACTATGTGAGGGGGAAACTACCCCCTAGGTGATATTAATTATTATGTGCTACTAGTTGTGGGTGCTACGTACACACGAGGTGACAAGAGTCCGTACGTAGCTAAAACATGTTTATGTCCGGGTATACCTAGGATTTTATCATGCAATATTTGAATTACTTGAACCTATTCTGTGGACTTAATTAATTGAAAATATGATTTAACTTGATTTAGAAATTTAATATATCTTAGGTCCAACCCTATCACTTGAGTTGTTAGCAAGAAAATTGAGAAATGGTAAAAGGTTATATCCACTCTGTGCTCTTGTGCTATATTGTAAACACGTATCTTGTGAATCGGAAACTTCCTTCCTTTCTTGTGGAGCGGGCCGAACACCTCGACAGTATATAGATGCATCTATGGTTCATGCCTCTCGACCCTCGGCAATGTGCACATTATTCTGGATCGGGCCGAACGACCTTGGTAGAATCGTGCGTTATCGCTAGTAGTTCGAATATTCACAAGATAAACCTTCCACTGATGCTCGACATTTTACGGTACTTCTTATTGACATAATATTGACTGTTGGCACTTTCTGAGGTATTGAGATAGAATACAAGATCGAGAGATTTATGCTTAAAAAGGGATGATTGGAATATTATGATATTACATATTTACTCATCTATTGTTGTGCACTTCATGCTTGTTATAAACTATCATATTATTTATTCATTTGGACCTCCAGTAAGTGTCGATGTCAACCCCTCGTCACTACTTCTTCGGGGTTAGGTTGGATACTTATTGGGTACGCGTTGATTTACGTACTCATGCTGCACTTTTGCACTAAATGTGCAGGATCTGACAGGTCCTTTGGTGATCATCTTGGCACGTAGGCGCACCTGTTGAGGAGGCTTTATGTGGGCTGCAATCCAAACTACGCATCGCAGCCCACCGAGTCCCCATTCTACTATTTATTTTATCCTGACTTATTTACATTCTAGACAGATGTATTACTGTTGTACTTCTTAGAAAATGCTCATGCACTTGTGACACCAGGTCATGGGAGTTCATTTTGGTTGTTGTTGTCATAGATCACGTAATTATCATCATTTACTCTGTAAATTCTATTTTATATCGTTAAATTATTGGGAATTAGTAATTTCAAGTTATAAAGTGTATTAATAATTTTTTTTTGAATCAAAACATTGGCTTGCCTATCGGCGCGTTAGGTGCCATCACGACCTATAGTCAATTTTGGGTAGTGACAATAGCTTTGCTCGTCGGAACAAATTTAAAAAATTCAAAATAAGAAAAAACTATTATTTTAAATACAAAAATAATCTACATAGTTACTTAGACAATTCAGTTAAGAAAATAATTTATATATGTAAATTTTTTTGTAATTTTTAGTTCTTAAATGTTATAAGTTTCTATATAGTTCAAACAAGAAGAAATTTAAATATTAAAAGTTTCAATTGATTTCTAAGTTTTTATTTAGGAAATAAAAAGGAATTATAATTTTGTTCAATGTAAAATACGTTTTTAAAAGGATAAATTATATTCTCACAGCATTCATCTACAAGGAAAAATAACATTTTATTATTTAAAAAATTCAAATAGCTAAGAAAAACTTATAAGAAGCAATATTCTCATAAGCAACGACATACACGCATCTTACAATGAAATTAGAATTTTAGTTATTAATTGAAAAAGGTCATAAAATTTAAAAGACCTCATAAAATTTAGGAGAGTAAAAGTGAAACATTCATAGTTGAATTCAAAATTCAATATATTAGCTCGTTCTAAGTTGAAAAAAATTAATTGCAAATCCAATATTTAAAATATTGATGACAATTAACATTATAACCAACATGGAATGTACTTCTATATTAATATATTTGCTGTTTATAATCAAATTTAGTCTAAAATGATTAATTAACTCTCGCGGGGAAAAATAAATAGTAAAGTTTCCATAAATTGACATAATAATGGATTTAACTCTTGAAACTATATTATAATTGATTTTACTTTATATTCTTCTTACAAAAACAAAATTATATACCTTAAGCTACCAATAATAATTTCAATTTCTTTCTAACCAATAAAAAAAACATAATGATAATTGAAATAAATCAAATGCAAAGGCAACAATTATTGTTAGTCAAACTGAGAATCTTTAAACAAAATATTTTTATAATGGACATGAATCTGTCGATTAGAATCTATTTACTTATTATTAAAAAATATCAGTATTCATGAAAAATTTGCTATAATTGCACTTCTGAAACTATTAGAGTGCTTATTACACCACTATCAATGATGATTTAGTCCAACATTTATTGTATCACGTGCATTTGAATTTGCATTAAGCATCTAAACCTAAAAAAATTTTCCTATATTTTCTTTTTATAAATATGGTATATTACATAGTTCAAATAAGGAAAAAAATTGATATAGGAAATTCAGCTGATTTTGAAATCTTAAATATTAGAAAATAATTAAAGTCCTAAATAGAAGAATAATTAAATGATTATTTTATACAATGTAAAATCAATTTATATAAAATAAAAAAGACTTCGATAAAGGTCTTCTACTTTTAATACAATATAGATTAGTAAAATCCACGCGTTTATATAGTGAATGCCGAACATATCGGGCTAATTTTTCACCAAAATATATGAATGTTTTGTCCAATACCAATGATATGTCTAAATGTTCAAGTCAGAAACAAAAGAAAAGGCCACAAAACCAAGAGACGGAACTAAACGTGGGATAATAGCATTTTTGGCCTCTCTGTTATTAGTAAATTATGATTTTAATTTTTTCGATATCTGTCTATATATATATTTAACCTTCAATTAAGTGGAATGTATTTTTTTGGTCTACTTATGTAGAAAATATGTAATATTTGGATTTTTTATAACTATATCACTGTCAAATATGGAGCAATAGTATCAACTTACTAATATATGGATAATTAAATGGTGAAATAATAGATAATCAAGGTAAATTTGTGAATAAATTACAAGAAAAGGGATCAAAAGTACATGTTTCAATTAATTGAAAGTTAGATATACTTATCCTTTGGGCAGTAATCGGTAAGGATGACTGGATTTGAACCTATGATATTTTGTATCCAAAACAAATACGCAGCTTAATTATTTCCTCCATTGATATATATAAATTTTCTGCTCATTTCGTCTTTTTGATCTAATTTAACATATAATAGTAAAATAAAAAAAAACTTATCTTATAGATTATATAGAAAATACTTATATATAATTATATTACAAAATATATAAATACAGAACCGTCGTAAAAAATTTAATTAAATAATTTTATTTACCAAAATTGTGAAATATTTACCGCTCAAAGACCAAAAAATAAAAAGAAATAGCACTAGACTAGACAAGAAGTCCCAGCTAGAGGTGGCAGACTGATTAATCATTAAACTTTTAGCATTGAACTAATCTAATATAATGAAAACCTCAATGGTATCTTGAGGCAGCTCCAAAAATCAAAATCCCTAACCAACCAGAGAAAGGGGAAGCTTCATATAACCCTTTGTGTTTGCAAATATCTGAGGGAACTACCATAGCTGTAATCGAAGATGGTGAAGGTGCGAATGAACACCGCGGATGTGGCCGCAGAAGTCAAATGCTTGCGCCGCTTAATCGGAATGCGCTGTTCCAACGTTTATGATCTTTCCCCAAAGGTTTCCCCTTTCCTTTCTTTTGTTTCTTTCTGATTAGCTTTTTTTAATTGTTTATGCAAAACCGCGATTAGTTGATGTTTGTTATGTATGTTGGATTGCAGACTTATGTGTTTAAGCTAATGAACAGCAGTGGAGTTACTGAATCAGGGGAGAGTGAGAAGGTTTTGTTGCTCATGGAAAGTGGCGTTCGTTTGCATACCACTGATTATCTTCGGTACCTTTATTTTTTTCTCTTTTACTTTTATACTGAAAACAGGAAAACATGAAATTTGATATTGATAAATTTTCAGCGTATTTAGTATAATTTTTTATATGGACCTAATCAGCGGCGGAGCCAGTAATATGTACAAGGAGATTTAGAACAATACTAGAATGTCACTCTGAACTATGAACCAGCAATCTAAAGCAATTTTTGAATCCTTTTGCTGGTACACTAGAATCTTCCCTTATGCTAATAAAGGGATTTAACAATAAACATATAATTAAAAATTTTGTTACCTTATGTGCCCAATATAATTTTCGGACGAAGTTTGGCTCTACATAGCTCCGTTCCTGAACTTGAGTTAATATAAATGTAACTCTACTTGTATAACTTGCCGCGCATCTGGTATTGCTTATCTACTGTAGCCAAATATGCTTCTCTCTCATTTCGACTTCAGTATAAAAAATACTCCCCTTTTTCAGTTTATGTGAACCAATTTGATTGAGCACAAAGTTTAAGAAATAGAAGAAGACTTTTAAAATTTGTGGTGTTACGATTTTTGATACTTGTGGTCTTAAACATGCCATAATTTTTATAAAGTTTCTCATTAAAGTAAAAATTAGAAGTTAACATTTAATTGTCTCCAAATTTAGAAAGAGGTCATTCTTTTTTAAATTATTAAAAAGAAAATAGGTTTAATATATTGAAATGGAGGGATTAGAGAACTATGAAATTTGGGGTGGTGTCTGGTATGAAGGAAAAATGTTCTCCTGGAAAATAAGTGATCTTCTTACTTATTTTCTGGTGTTTGGTTAGTTAGCGGAAAATATCTTTTTGAAAAAAATATATTCTAGGTAAACACTATGAGAGACGAAATGGGTTAGAATGTGGGAGGTTGGTAGATCGGGGTTTAGAGGCTGCGGTGGCTGTAGCAAGGGTGAGGGCAATGATGGGCAGTGGGGGTGAAGGGGTAGAGGGTGAAGGGGTAGAGGGTGAGGAGTAGGGGTAGGGGTAGGG